>VZTI01004285.1:806495-908327 GCA_013397865.1 Struthidea cinerea
GCTTCTATGGGTTGAGTTTTTTTTTTCTGTGGAAGAAATGTTAATGAAAACAAGAGCACTATCTTCTGATGCACCAAATTTGCATCTCTGCTCTGGTGGAGCTAGGAAAAAAAAAGCTGATTTTAGCCATGTGTATACAGGGGTGTGGAGAAAGTCCCAAACACCAAACCTACCTAAAGAATAAGTAAAATAATTGTCTTTAGTTACTAACAGCAGGTTTTTCAATCTAGGGACAAAATATATATGGATTAAGAGCAGTTTTCTTAGCCATCCAAATCAGTATCTTCAGAAAGAACTGAGATTGTTGATGCTATAGCAAAGCTATAGTCCAAATTATGTTGTCCAGACACACAGGTAAATATCATTGGACTTATGAAAGTCCAGAGAAATTAGAGGATCTATCATCACTCTGAGACTTAAAAGATAGCTTGAATTACAAAATAACCACCTAAATACCTTATAAAAAATATATACATTAATCTTAATTTTATATATTTAGTACAACACATAATCAGCTGCCATGAGTTAGGATAGCTCTGTTAAAGTCAACAGATTAGAACTAGTTTTTATCTTGTGACATCTAATCCAGAGTGTACATGAGACAAATATAACAATCCTGTAGGTATATGGAGAAATATTATGATACAGCCAGAAGTCTATAATGGGACTTCCTACATCTGGATACTTCCTTCCAAACTCTACATGTAACTACAACTCTGTCAGTTTTCCAGCATGGATATAGTTTTCAGATGGATATAGTATTTCTCTCTAACATGTCAGTTTTCTGACTAACCCGTCATAACAACCTACGATACCATTCCCTGACAGCTTACCACTGCTTCACATCAAATATGAGAGTTTTTCTGCCATCACAAATTGGGTTCATATTCCATAATAAAAGTGTGTGGGAGATGCATGTAAGTATAAACATAAGTACATGCGTGCATAGACAGACGCATACACAAATCCAAAAGGATCTGCCTGTGAATAGTTAGAATTACAAACAGAAAGAAACCATTGCCAGGTTGGGTATCTCTCCTAAATTGAGCATCCGTTGTTTTCTAACTTTGTGGAAGACTTCTTTGTACTCTGTGACCACATAAGCCTGTGAGCACCAGTGGAGTAACAACATATTGCTGAGAAATTAGCTCCCTGCCTGAAGAAACTTTGCACTTGTTTTAGAAAGAACTGTGTCCAGTTTCAGTCACAGTCGTTAATTTACTTTGTGATTTTCAAATCACTCATTCTTTTCAGTAAAACAGGCTGAAGAAAATAGCATCAAATCTCCAAATAGGTACAGTTTCTTGCTCCAGGTCCCTCTGGAGAGCCTGGAAATGCAAGAGCTCTTCAGAATATTGCCATCTTTCCATAGAAATGAGGGTTCTCTGTTCTGCACCACACACTCAGACCTGTCAAGTGATTCCTGGATTTTCCTGATGATCGAACTCATTTCTATCATATTTGCATAGTTTAAATTCACAAGACCATGACCTCAGCCTGCGGATATCTACTGACAATGATGCCCTGTTCTCAGTTTTTTCCACTAGAAACAGTTTCCATCTAGTCATTTCCACTAGATTGGTGTGACTGATTTGTCAGAATGGGAAAACTCATGGGGAAAAAAAAGACAAATTAAAATCCAAAAGATAACTTTGAAAGTTAACTTTTGTTAAAAAGGAAAAGTTGCCTGCTTCTTGCAAAACACAGCTGTTAACTCTCCTGCTCTTGGTTTTCTCGAAGGGCTGACAAGGAATTCAGCATAATCTAAACTACACTCTCTGGGGTTCAGCCACCTTCTGGAGCTAAGGACAGTCCCAGTGCTGTGGTGATTTAGTCTAGGAAATGATTAATTAAACCCTCCAATATATCAATTGGCAGCTGCACAGTCACACAACACTCTCAGCTGTGAACACAGCCAGAGCCACAGAGATTGAGCCCCCCAGCCCATTCCCTGGAACATAAGAAGCACTTCTGCTGTCTCCCTGCAGTGCTCCACAGACCCACAAAATCAAATCTTATGTTCTCCATGGTTTAAACATACCGAATGCTCCCCAGAAGCCTACAGAGAGTGCAATATCTTCATTTTGGGTTCTCATGGACATCGAAGCTACATCTTCCTGCCTGCAGAAGAAACAGGCAGCACTGGCACTGTCCCTGCAAACAGCAGGGAAAATTTTAGTGACTTGGGAGAGAGGACCACATCCCACATGCAAAGAAAAAACAAACACTTTACTTTTCCCATGGCCTTATTCCTTTTCCCTTCTTACATTTCCAAATGAAAACAGTCCCTCCTATTCTCTGTGGGGGAATCTTTCCTGACAGGCAGATTAACCCTAAATTGAAAGTGAAAGCAAACAGGTCCCTGAAAAGGTTTTCTGTATGACTGAGAATATCAGCGTCCCCTACTTTTCTCTTACTAGCTGAAGCTAATCTTGGATGTTCCATATGTAGAAAAGTAGCTGAGAAACTAAGCTGTGTATAAAGAGGGTGTAAGATATATTTCTGACTTTTATTTAAGTTACCATCTCAAAATCTTTCCCATATTTCTAGGCATCCTCTTCAATCCTTGTAATCCCAATGAATGCTCTTAGGCAACCTTCCCCCTGCCCTGATCCATTTCTAATAGTAATTGCACTAAAGACTTCACTGTCTTTGTGGCAGTTTCCTCACCCGGCAGCCTGGAAAATGCCACTGTTCTCTAACTCTGGCCACTACTGACTAAAGTCTGCCTGAAATGAACAATGGGTCACTGTGAGCTGGCTGAGATCCTGCCTTTACAGGCACATCCAATACAGAAACCTCCTTTACACTGGGACCTGTTGATATCAGTGGAGAGACCTGATCTCAGGGAGTTTTAAAACACACTCTTTAGTTGGGACTTCCAAAGCAGCCTGGGGGATTCAGACACAGATCTTTCTTTACAGTCAGAGTGTATTACAGCAAATGGAAGATACATGTCTGAAATCTCCCAGAGTGGTTTGAAAACCAAACTACTGTGCAAGATGTACAGCTTTCCCCGTAAAAATAACTTCCAGCTCTTGCTTTGCTAAAAGTAATGGAATTGTGTGAAAAGATCCACACTGAGGCCTGGACCTCTCATCCTTCAGTAAAATAAGGAGAAATATGGCTGGAGTGCTTTGTTTACACTGTTAAGCCCTCCCCAGTTCAAAGCCATTTAGAAGAGCAACTGGTTTGCTCTGGATCAGCAGGACTGTCCTGACAGATGAGGCTTCAGCCCTGCACAGATGAGGTTTCCATTCCAACCACAAGTTTATGCTTGTCCCATGCTCATTGGGGGGTTAGACTGATCCCAGCAGTTATGTCAGGAGAAGGATGATGTGGAGCAAGGAGCAGGCATGACCAAATGCCATTTTCTGTCATTTAAGGCTCAGCAACAAGGAGCTCTGGTTTTCTTTAAAAAAATAATTAAAAGACAGCTAAGATACAGGCCTTGGCAAGGACATGATTTTGTACAGCTCAGAAAAGCTGCCTGCATTTTCTGAGATGGTAAGAAACACCATCCTACAGCCCATAACAACAGTGTGCTTATTAGTTAGCCGGCCTTTCCTAATTGCATTATTATCTTGTAGCAGGCTAGGACAAGGCAACATCATTAAATGAAGTTTGTCCATATTAGCAGTCCACTGCCTTCACACTTGATTTAGAAGGCAGTGGGAGAAGAGCGCATTCATTTACACACTACCCATGCAGCTTAGATCACCATTCGCTCACACACCACAGTCATTTCCCTTTATTTCTTGCATTTTAGGAGTTCTGAGAATAGGTGAAGTTCTGGTACAATGCCAAAGAGTAATTGCATTTTAATTGCTGTTTCATGGTGGCAGAGATAGTTCAAACCTCAGGCTGATTCCAGGTTTCAAATATCAAAAAGCTGGAGACAGTCAGCTCAGGGTTTCCAACTTAGTGCAAGACTCAGGCTGGGCAAATGTTAAGCCGAGTCCAGGGATCTGCCCATAATTAATTATTTTAGTGCATGAGAAATCAACTCAAATGGAAAACTACTGTAAAGGAAAATTTGATAAATATGATGCCAGAGTAACTTTTGCTCTGCTGAGCTGTTACAAACTGTGCAAGGCAATTTTTGAAACGGGCAATGAGCATTTGAAAAACAGTGGTTAATCACACTTAAGATAACAATCTCAAGCCAGCTGTCCCCAAAGTGATGGATTCAGCTTCTATTCTATGTTTACCTGTAGAAAAATCTGCTGAGGACAAGTGGGATACTCACAGCTCTCTACAGAGAAAGCACATGATAACAGAGGATTTGAATAGACAGAAGATTGATTTCCATGAAAAGTGAACTAGTCATACTTCTTTTTATTTTTATCACATAGCTGAACAGTTTAACTCATGAGGAATGTAAATAAATTCATGTAAAATGTTAAATAAACCTTTTCTTTCTTTTAATCAATTTCCTCTTCTTTCTCTTTTTAATAAATTTTGTTTGGGTTGGGAATATGTTCATAAAGGCCAATAATGCAGGAGTCACAGAAGAAACAGATACTGCAACCTTTGAACAGAAGTGCTGAAAAGGAATGCAAAGAGAGTTTGGAAACCAAAATTACCCCTTTTGCCTGAGGGACTTAAGGGATAAAAGTAGCTCTCATGAGATTCATGTCTCCCTCCATATTTAAGGCAGAGTTGGCACAGGGCAGTGCATACAGCCACAATGGTATTCCCATTGAATCAATGACAACAAAATGCTCCAGAGTGACATCTGAGCGTTCACATGCAGCACTGTAAGGTAAAACCCAAAACGAGAGCTGCATGCTCAGTGCCTGCAACGGCACAGAGGGCAGAACTGGGCCTGATTTTCTCCATCCAAAACATAATTTAAACATAAGAAATTATTAGTATGTTTATTATTCAATATACTGCTTATCTCCTTTGAATTGATAAAAGCAACACCCAGCTACTATACAGAGATCCATTAAAGAAAAAAGAAAACTACCCCCACATTTTTCCTCTCTTGTACCGAGATCAAACTTAGGCCTTTTCCTTTCTCTTACAAGACTAGAAACAGAATATTTTTGGGACTTGGCATCAATCTCTGTTTTGAAGCACCAAGTGAGATGCAAAATCCTACACAGCTGATTTGGATCTGCTCAGTGCTGACAGCTATCATCAGCTGGTTTCTATACACCCCTCCTATATTGTGCTCCTCATGCCTTCAAAGCTTGTTCAATGCCTTACAACTGACCACAGAATCATCAAACGGCCTGGGTTGGAAGGGACCTTGAAGATCATCTCCTTCCAACCCCCTTGCCATGGGCAGGGACACCTTCCACTAGACCAGGTTGCTCAGAGCCCCATCCAGCTCATGGATGATGACACCTCTATCCTTCTTCCTGCCCTTAAGGCTGATTGTAGCACTGCTATGCCAAATATAATCCGCGTTTCTTTTTCTTCTCCTCACCCAGCAGAGTCACAGCTGCAGAGACTCCCAGTGACAGAGAGAAGCCAGCCCACTCCTGCCACCAGGCCACGATGTGTCACTGCCATGCATCATCAAGTGGCAGCGTCACCCACACACATGAAATAATAATGGCCCAACAGAAGTGAGAGTCATTGCGTTCCTGTGTAGTGCTGTTGGAAGACAAACAACACAGAGGAACAGATTTGTAAGGAAATAGTTCTGGCAAAGTTTCTTTAGAGAACTAGATGTGGACCAAAAAGGATTGTGTGGCTTTTTTTGTTTGGTTTCATTTTGTTTGGCTTTTTAAATACTTATTTTTCTGGTTTTAGGAATGTTTATGACAACATTTCTGATTCGCATTTCAACTACCATCAATGAATCTGTGCTGGGCTCATAAGGACTTCTAAAAACATCACAGATTTCTCATTAAACTCTTCCCCTTTTATGGAAGGCAGTGCATTTACCTCTTCCCGACAGTCCCTCTGCTTTGTTGTTATGATAGCTTTATGCCATGCAACTTTCTTCAGCTAAAAGAAAAACATTCTCTTCATCTTTTTCACTGACAAGGACATGTCCACAGTCAGGAACAAATCCATGGATGCCAAAACACAATGGACAGACCTTGCCACTAACTGTGACTAATAATAAGAGACATTCACTGTTGGCTTAAGGCTGTGCTTTATTCAATGCTCCTTACAACACTTTAAGACTGCCCTGGTAACTTCTAATTAGGAAAGCAAGCCTCATAAAAATGTTCTGTATAGCAACCTATTCAGAGATTTTTATTTCTTAGCATATTGACATTTTGGGATGACATTTGTCTTTATAGGAGATGTTGGACATTAGAAGAGGTATTTTATTCATGAAACATGAATTTATTTAAGCTCACAGTGACACAGTGCTTCACAGTGACACGGTGCCAATCAAGTCCATGATCAGCTCCAGAACTGTACCTTGACCTGCTACGTAAGCCCAAGAAATTCACTTACTGTCTGTGCCTCCTTTTTCCCCTACAGGGAAAAAATAATCAGGGAGTAGTTGTTGCAGTGAGCCATTATCAGCAGAACCAATGGGACCACAAGGTCCTCTGGTTTGAGGTTCATAAAGTTGCAGAACCCCTGTAAGTACAGAGAACATCCCAAAAGCTGTAAATCATGCCCCACCATTGGCTTCCGTTCTCCCCACCTATCCCTTGTCCCATTTGCTGTAATTCCTGCTCCCCGCCCTTGTTACACCCGCACTGGCTACTGTATGTTTTCCACGCCCGTGCTGTGGGGGTACAAAACGGCCCTCACTCCATGTGGCTGCGGGATTGCTCCGTGGTTTCTAGCACGCCAATAAACTCTTTGACCCCACGGAGACCCCCTCTGCCATTTCCTTTCCTCCTCAGCGTGCTATAGCCATTGGGGGTCGAGGCGAACCCCGTACGGGAATTCGCCCGTTCCTCCCACGCCAGATCGGTCCTGTCCAGCTTCCGCCCAGGGCAAGCAGAGAATGCTTCGTGTCAGGACCAAGCTAGCCAGAATGGCACGCAGAAGCAAGTAGTTTGGTCATAAGAACATGAGCATGTACTTTTAAGGTATGCATGCCAATCTATATTTACATATGTTGTTATCCAAAGCTTTTGCTACTTTCCTGAGCTCTGCTCGTGCTGTGCTTTGACTGATTCATGCTGCTCGCTCCCACGCCACACTTTGGTCCGTGCCTCACATCAGGACAGCACCTAAGAGTTAACATTTGACTTAGTGATGGGGTAATAAACCATGTGCTGATATCTGTATGTATGTGTATATATATACAAGTCAGGGTGTGGTTCTCCTGAACCTGTTGCAGCTCTAGGCCAGACTGCTCAAAGCTGCAGTGCAAAGCAGTGGCAGACTGAAATAAAAACCCCATCACTCCTGTCTTCCAGACCACTGGTTATACTCCTGGGCTGTGTTTTAGCCAGCTAAAATTAATTCTGCAGAACACAAAATTTATTATGAAACAAGGCAAAGGAGTACAAAGGTACTCTCTCCAAGTGACAGCAGATTCCATGGACCCTCTCTATTTTGATAGTCTTTGCTGTCATAGTGACAAGAAGTTACTTGTAGCCCTTGCACAAGGATTTGGAAACACCAAAACCTTCTGTCTCCTGCATTAACGGAGACAAATTAACACCATCTCAGTGCTGCTCATAGTTCCTCTGGGTGAAATGAGTGTGCCAGCAGTGATTCACTCACCATTGTTAAAAAAATCACTCACCCTGCCTGCCCCAGCAGTGCTCTAAAAAGTAACCTGGGTGTGCAATCAGAGCGAGCACACAGCTGCTGCTCCTCACCCCCATGCAACCATTACATCCCCCGGGGCTCTGTGCAATGTTCTTTCTGATGAGGTGGGGTACGTCAGCCTTTGGTTGGAGGAGAGTCTGCCAAAAACAAACCAGAACCTCAGGGTTAATAGGCAGAAGCAGCCCAGCCCCTTGAGTTCAGCTGATGGCACCTGTGACATCTTTGCCTGTCCTGAGAGGCAGAGCACAGAGATTGCCTTTTGTAGAATTATGTGTATCCTTGTGGCTATGGCAATACATGGGGAAAAAGTCATAAACAGGACTGCAGCAGCAGTAAAATCAAGTTAGGGCCTTGGCAAATGGTGGGTGTTGCTATTGTGTGGTTCTGCCAAGCATCTCTAGCACCTTGATACAATCAGGAACTGTCCACTGAAGCACAGTCCTGGTGCCTCCTGAAAAACATCCTAGAAGATGCTCTAGGATATTAGCAAGCCTTTATTGCAGAAGGCTTTCAAGGTAGGTCATTGTGTATCACATAAAATAGTACCTCTAATAAACCCATGGCAACTTTAATTTTGTCTCCATCTTATAGAATAAGTACCAGCATCTATCAACACCTTCAGAGGAATTTAGAGGCACTCTGTGAGCTGGAAACCAGCCAGAGGGGCCATTCTGAGATTGGTGATGCCAGGAGGGAAATAACTCAGATGGGCCTTTCTGAGGAGAGTTTCAGTATCTATTGTGGCCTGGCTCAGATCCAGGGTGCACAGTGCTGCACCCAGGCTGACCAGTGAGGCAATTCATCCCTTTGACACTCCAGAGAGATGCGTTTGAGGGTGGAGAACTTCATTTATATTTTATAGTGAACGTGTTTCTCCTGCCCATTACTCAGCTATGCAGCAGCAAAGAGACTTTTTAAACTCTATGTTAGAGAGATTATTCTAAAGTTATGCATTGTTTTTGCCACTAATAGCTGCCAAATTAAGTTCCTTGAGGGATGACACCACTTTAGATATCATGTCTTTCTCTGGGTAAATTTGTTCATACAGACTTCTTGCTGCGACCAGACAACCACAGCATGTGTGGTACCACAGAGGTGACAGCAAGTGAATTCCTTGAAATTCAGACAGTGTGTTAGGGTCTGCAGCTGGAGGACACATTCTGTGCTGAAACTGCCCTGGGGATCTCAGTCTGCCGCACGTCCCATCACAGTCACGTATGGAATCTCCGCGTAGGCTTATCTTGTGTCACCTGCCCCACTGAGCTCTGAAGGTCGATCAAAAACACTGAAGAAATTCAGAATTAAGACTCTAGAGCATCCTCACTACATAACCTATGCGTAAGCCCCCAGGCGATGTCATCTTCAGGGAGGAAATCACAGTCTATTGTCACCCCCAGGGAAGAGCATTAAAGAGAGAACATTGCTCACTTATCTCCATTTCTGTGGCACCAAAGGATTCATGCACCCTGAAGTTCCCTCTTTAGCTATTGGAGTTCACACATCCAGTTCTCATAAATAGTTCTCTGCAAGATCCCATCTTGCTCCATTAGCTCAATGGAAGCCTATTACTGCTAAAATCTTCATTTAGGTGCCTCATTTAGAAGCTGATATTAGATGGTATGAATAGACTCCCTTATCACAGCAAGTATCGGTGTCCTTCTTCAGGTTAGTCAAAATACATCCAATAGACTAATTTTCCAGTGGAAATCTACTGTGAAAGCTCCCAGTACATAACAATTTTAATGGAAAAAAAATTATTTCCAAGGGATAGTTTTATGAAAAGTGAAACAACTCTTTATCATTTATTGAGGACAAGAAAGGTAAATTGTAAAGCTCAGGAAGGGTCCAGACGGCTAAAAGCAAGCCTGGAGAGGAAGTCCTATGTGTTTTCTTCTCTTAGAAAAATCCAGATACAAGAACTGATGTTCTTCAGGACTGGAAGGGTTTCCACTCTGTCTATCTGTACTTTGAGCCAGATGGAAGGCAGGACAAAAAAAGAAGAATTTTATGCAATCCTCAGCAGAAAAAGTTACTTTCAAGAGACATACTTTTCTTTCACTACATAATTTCTTAACCCACAGTACACAGAAATCCTTTTTCACTTTCCACAAAATTCACCAGAAGTCTTCCAGTGACCTTCAGTCCATAGGTTTTAGACCTCACTTCCAGCCTTAACATTCCCCACATTGGTTTCTTGGCTTCTGAAGTTTGATTGTACAAAACACATTAAAGAATGGGAAAGAAGGTCCATAAGTACCCAGACAAAGCCTCTTCTCTAACCTGGTTCTTCTGATCCCTTTCATAGATCACACTGTTGATAAGAACAAGAGTCTCCCCTTCCTGGGCATGTACCATGATCAAACTACTTTATTTTCACAGGAAAAACGGTGCAAGGAAACTCCACTTTGCTGACCTGGTACATGCTGAAGTGTCTGGCAGAGAGCAGGACAATTTTCCAAGCTCATGCCTACTGGTCCTCCTTTGGCCAGCATTGCCTTAGCAGTGTCAGTTGTTACTGTTGAAATTAAAAATCTATTCCCACTTCCAATAAACTGGTATTTCTCTGGAAAACATAGTGCTTTGGAAAACATAGAATCATGCTGCTTCTTTGCAATATTTCAGACAAGGATGGGGGTCTTTTAGGCAGTTTTGCCTAAAAGCATCAAAATTAAATGTGTCACTGGATATGCACACACTTAATAGTGAACATTCTGCTGTAAATATATACATAAAAAAATACACATATATATGTACATGCAAAAACTTACAGAGAAAGATAAAAAAAATATGAGATTAAAACCTGCAGTTCTGTGCTCTGCTCTTGTGGTTTAAGTTAAATAAATTTCATTAAATTGGTTAGACCTAAAGAACACTACTTTCTAAGAGAGATTTGTTTTCAATGCTAATGCAATTACTCCTTTTCCTCTAAGCAAAGTCTTCTGCAGTATTGGGAAAAAGAAAGATGAAACCCGCAAAATCAGTCCCCGTTGCCTAATCTAACCCATAATTGCAGTGTGTAGATCCCTTTGACAGAGGAGGAAGAAGGAGAACTCCATCAAAAGGAAGCATCTATAGGAAGGAGAGTCAACCTCCACTGGCTCAGTTCCAGAGTCCTCCTCTTAACAGAGGTGCTGTTTATAGATTAATGGCGATTCCCCATCATTCAGCTGTGATTCCCCACTCAGGACCCTGACTGCTTCTCAGTTTGACAGTTCGGATGTGAATTAGCATTTCTTGCACTTGGAACTTGTTTTTAAACTTCACCTGCTTAAAAGATGTGATGTGGAGTCAGCAGAAGGTGGATTCAGGTTCTTCCTCTGCTGTTGATTTGCACTTTCTGTGACTCAGTTTATCACATTTTCTCAATGATATTTGAGATACTCATTTCAGAGTCAGAACCCACAGTTGCACAGTCCTTTTGGCTACCTCTTCACCCACAGATGGTAAAAAAAGCAACCCCCAAACCCTCAGGGAAGTCATGAATTACTTCTTGTGAGCAGTGCCATTTGGAAAATGTCACTTTGACAGAGGATAAAGTTCTGCTCTTACATAGCTTATGCTTCTGCATGTGCTTCAGAGCCAACAGCAACATCAAATGTCTACTTCTGAAAGAGCAATTTATTTCCCTAAACACATTTTTCCATAGGCCTAGGCTTTTTATCCATTTTAGGACTAAAAAGTAATATTCCATAGAAGCAGTGTCATCCTGTCACTTTGTTACGCAAACGACAGTAATGTCTTTGTCAGTATTAAAATCTCAGCAAAAAAAAAAGGCCACTGGTTAATGCTTAAACCACAGGAAATGATCAATTTCTTAATTACAACAGCAATGCAATTATACACTTATCTAAGACTCTTATTACTAGGTACATTCTTGTAGAGCAGACAATTGCCTGCAGGCTGAAATTCACTGCTAAACTCAACTACATCCCTTTCCATCAGATTTTCAAAAGTGTCTGATCTTCACTGAACAGACAATGCAGGGACCTCTTCTGAAAATTTTGCTACTAACAGATTTCCATCCCTAAAGAAGGAGTAGAGTGAGGTTTGAGAAGAACCTTCCAATAATGTTTCCTTAAACAGTATTTGTAAACAATAATAGGAAATACACTAAGCTTGCAGCCAAAGGGCTTTAATGGGGAGTGTTGACAGGTACAGAGGGAAGACTAGGGAGGACACCTGTGAATCTTTATGGCTGATGCTGCTAAAAGAACAGCTGATTTATATAAAGGGTAAGGCAAGAGTTGTGCTGGAATGGTAGCTGGGAATAGGAATGTGGAAGGAGGGTGTTGTTTTTTCTGTCTTTCTCCAGTGATGTAGCTATAGTATGAGGATAAATTTTGAGGCAAGAACTCATTTATGAAATTATAATAGCTGTCTTCTAAAAGGTGTGTTTGTTTTATTTTGAGCTTTTCTCTTACTGGGAGTAAGAAGCTCAAGGGCAGGAAAAGGAAAGACATTTCAAGAGCACAAATGATGCAATGGATGCTGTCTCAGGATTTATCACCGCAGGAGCAAAGGGAATCCTAGAGACCTGGCAACGGTAATGTCTACATCTGACACAGCTTTTGTTTTATTATTTTTTTTGTATTAGAAGTGAATGAATTGAGATTCTTTCTTGCATCTAAAAGAGGTAACTGGCATATACTTTGGTTTGACTCTTCATTAGTAACTTTGTACTGTGCCTCTCTTGAACCTCCTGCTGGCCTTTGCCAAGGCAGCTCAACAGAGTTGTCAGATGCTTCTTCTGAGAGTAGCCACAAACCACGCTGGTTCCCCCAGCCCCAAATCTTGTACTTGCAACTGTATTGGAGGTGCTCAGCTTCCATGCTGCAAAATTCTGCGTAGATTATGTGTAGCATTATGCTTTCGCATATGGAGGGTTTGGCTGAAGTGCTTGATTTGGCTCTCTCAGATTGCCTGCTGTAGGGAAGCACTGATGCTGCTCGGGCACATGTGGGTGCAGCAAGCATTGGGGTCAGGAGCTGGTTAGAGCCCTTGGAACGTTTTCTGTCATCTGGCCTTGTACCTTCTGCAGCAGCCCCTTGGTGTGATCTGTGTGGATGGCTCTGGGTGTGTCCCTCTGCTGGGAGTCACAAGCAGGTGGTAGGGGTGTTGGATGCCACTATCACTTAAAAAAACCTGGGAGCCCTCAAAAACCTTGGGAAAGTTGTGAGAACATACAGGTAGCACCCAGGTGCTAAAGGCTCCCAAATTTTACCTGTTCAGGATAGGAAAAAGGCTGTTCCAGGCTGGCCATTTTAGCCTCCAAACACAGATTTATTTACTTACTACTTAACTGTCTTCACAACCGTGGCACCATGGTGTTGATTTTATCCTGATTTACACTGAACTTCCCTTCTGTCCAGAGCCCCAGGAATGTAGCCAAAGTGCTGTGCATGTCTCTAGCTGACCTCACGTCCACTGCATTCACCTGGAGATTTTCAAGCTGTGGTACAAAACCTCTCCATAGTCAGGTTCAGCTCTTTCTCAAACAAGAAGTTTACTCTTCTCCTGTCATTGTGCCTTCCTTTTATATATGCAATGTGTGCTACTCACAAGATATATTCAAGGCATCACACAATGTTCTCTTTCATAAAAGACTGTTTTTCACCCAGAAACAGATTATTTTACTGTGAGCATGAAAGGTGACATAGCCAGCAGGACACTTATTTTTTTCCTGCGACTCAGGAAACTGAGATCACTGTGTCCTGAAGACAGAATATGTGTAAAGCCTCCCTGGTTGATTTGCTTTGCACAGCGTTTAGGAAAAAAAAAAAGAATATATCATAATCTCTGATTGCAAAGTTATGTGCAAATTAATGAAATACCTGCATGTTATTCAGTGTTTTGCTGAGAAGTAAAACATCTTAAGCAAAAAATTTCTGGTTATGGAGCAGAAACAGGAGCAAGCCTGAGCTCTCTGAGGGTTTAAGTACAGTCCAATGTGTGGAAGAACTTGGTCTCCAGGCTTGTGTGCAGACACAGACAATTGCAAAGAGTACAAGAGGCATTTTTTACAAAGATAAGGGGGTTGATTTATTTCTTGTAGCTTTTAGAAAACAGTGCAAACAGGACAGTGGTGAGTCTATTTAAGTGGTTGCATACGTATAATTTAATAAGACACACTCGACAGCAGCTGTTCTTGGAGTTAGCATTCATTCTCTCTGATGTCCTGAGCAATGTTAACTTCAGGCTACTGAAAAATCAGCATGTTTGGACAGACTGTTTGCTACGTGATGCTCCAAATTGCATATGGCTGGGATTTACTTTTTTTTTTTTCCTCCCCACTGCTCACCTGTCACAATTTCTAGTAGCCTAAAAGCTAAAACTTAGAGGGTGTTATCTAGGTGCCACTGTTCTCATGTATTGCTAAGCTCAGCTGTAAGCCACATCTAACTCTTTGACTGGTGGCTCACTAATTCTGGGGTTTTATCTTCATCTCAGTGTGTTTTATTTCACCTGTTTCTCCAAGTTGTCCTGCATGTTGCAGCAAAAAAAACCACTAATGTTGCTAACAAGGTTGCCATCCATGTTCCTCTCAATCAGGGTGGAAACCAGCCCCTCAAGAAGCCAGTCTTGAAACTTCTGCAGTTCACACCCTTCCACAACAAAGTAAATGTTTCCTTCAATTTCTTTCTGTCTCTTTCCCTTGTGCTTAGTTCTACAAAACTTTTGGACCTGTCCTTGTCTGCTGTGCTTGGCATGGGTACTGTGTTGCCAGGTTCCCAGTGTTTGAAGATTTTTAGCTAATGGTTTTCAAGGTTGAATGCCTAAGGCTTAGCTCTTGAATTCAGCACAGGCAAGTAAATAATTAAGTTGCCTGAGATTTTCTTGCTGTTAGTCATTGTCCTCCCTAATGGAAGTGAGAAAATCTGATTCCTCTGAATAAACCAGACTTACCAAAATCTTTGACTACTTCAACATCACTTTAAATCCTAAAGCAATGTGGTGCCTGGAATCATGTCGCAGCCTTCAGCACATTCTGTCCAGGGCTTCAGCATTTATATTTGGATAGAAGAACTCGCTTGTTAGGGTGTTTAAGTGATACAAAAGCACTCTCAAAATCAGCTGCAATCAGTGGGAGCTGCAGGTTGTACAGCACATGTGGATTTTCAGCCTGCTTGAATATTTCAGAGGGGTATTGATCTCAAATCTTAGCTTCAGTCACTAAAAAATAGTCTCTGGGCATGTTAAACTACTTGCATGAATGAGGTTCTCAACTTCACAGGCCCCTTGGCCCTTTGATCTGTTGGGACACAGGGGACAGGCATGATGTATGTGTGCGATTCACTCGCATCTGGCTTGGATGCTCGTCATGAGGTGTACAGAAACTCCTGTGAACTTGAGTAGTGCTTTTGTTCTGAGTACTGGAAACTGAAGCAGGAAACAACATTAAAGGGCTGTTCACAGGGGGAAAAGAGGAGGTGTAGATTTGGGCGTAATGACATCATAAAAGAAATGCAGACAAGATGTTATCTATGAAAAGAGTTTGAGCTGACAAAGCAAAGAGCCTCCTGCCAGGCTAGTGAGGAAATATCCAAGCTAACAAAGTAGGAGGATTGTGAGAGTATGAACATGCTACTGCAAGGCTGCTTACAGTGGCTAAGTGGGAACTGGCCTGGTTTTACACTCAATGAACAGGACCTCAGCTGTCTCATTGGTAAACAAAAACAGTGCAAGTGAGGTTACAGGTCACCAGAGGCTGTTCAAAATAAGTAGAACTCAACAAATCCCTCCTAAAGCCAAATAAGGAGAGGACACTTTCACCTGAAACCACCTAAAACTTAAGGTAATTTTATAGATATCTTACTGCTAGAGACTGACTTTTCCTCTTTCAAAGGAAAGCATGTTTTTTTTATTATTTATCATTTCAGTGAACACATTAGGAGGCTAGCCAAGTAAAGTAAGTTCACTCTACCTCAGAGCTAGCACCTGGAGCTGGCTTCTCATGTCCTGTATGACCCCTCCATAAGTTCTGCAGTTTCCGTAGCAATTGAGGTATTGTATGTGAATGGCTGTGTGATGTTATTCCTGGGCTCACAGAAACACTTGGTAGCAACCACTGTGCCTCTTACCTTGACTCCTCAGTGGTGCTCTACAGAGTCACTGAAAGCTTATGTCAAAGTGCATCTTCAGTTCCACTCTCCTTTTTACAAAGATGTTCTTTGCTAGTCCCAGCCACTTCTCCCATTGCTGTGTTCATAAAGCAGAGTGGTCTTTTTCCTAACTCAGACCATCTTGGCACATTTGATTTGCATTTATGACTTGCAAAAAATTGTTAAACAGCTATTAATTTGCTGGCTTTCATCATCAAGCAACCCCTTTTCTGTTTTTTCTGTGGGTATCAAAACCCAAGGTTGAACTCGGGTTGCCTTTATCCAGTTTTTTGGCATCCAGTACTTCATACAGCATGGCCTTTCCTGGAAGCTCCATGTGCATGAACCAGCCAGGCCTGACCTTGCTCTGCCTGAGACATCTAATGAGATCACAGCTGGAGGTGATATAGCTATGAACACTGTACTTATGGGAAAGTCTGGGGAGATATTTTTAACAAATAAAAATGGAAAGCTTGCAAAAGCATGACATGAGCAATGTTTTCAGTACTTTGAGTTCCCTTCTCATGAACATGTGGAAACTCTTTAGGCGTATGGTAGCAAGATCTTAGTTAATTTATCTTTCCAGACTGCTCACTCAAAGATTTGTTCTATATGAGAAGCTAATGTTGCAGTCCAAGGTCATGGAAAGCAATGGGGAAAGAGTTTTGTGAATACACTTAATTGTTTTATTTTTAGACTTTGTTTTTGTCTTCTGTAGTCTGTATTCAGCATAAAATAAAGGGAAAGGTGGTACAGAAATTGTGTTGAGTAACAAACTTTCAGGTTTTTCTCTGTAAAACTTTTGAAATAACCATAAACACATGTTAATATGTGGTGATTGGTAGTGGGGAAGGAAAAGCTATGGGAGCATATCCAGCTGACAGAGTGTATATGTGTGTCCCTTTGAAAGAATGAAGGCAACCTGTAATTTCCAGTAAAGCAGGAGATTTAGTTTGTGCTTCAGAAACCAGAAGAAGTTCAGGGGTCAATTCGTAAAATTAGAGTGCAACTATGAAGACAGCACAGGGGCCTTATTAGCATCTGCTAGGAGGAGAAGCATAAGAAAAAATGACTGCAGGTATCTCCCTGTCACAGGGGACCCACGGCCCGATGTCCCTCGTGCTGCAGAAAGGAACTTAAACCAGATGGAGGTTTAGGGCTTTCCACAGCAATTAAAAATTCTAACGTTTGTTAGTCAGAACAAGGTACTTCTTGCAATTGTCAAAAGGCACCCAGAAAAAGCCCTCTGAGAAACCACCTTATGCTTTGAATTAAAAGTTTACAATGTGCAGACTGCCTGTAAGTGGAGTGGTGCTGAGGGGCTGTGGACTCACCCTCTCCTCAGCACTTGGCAGAGCTGCCATGTAACCTGGAGCCAAGTCCAGAACTGGAACATTGTACAAGACAAATTAATTCTCAAAAGAAAACTCAAAAGAAAGAAAACTATCCAGTTTTGGATGAAGTATTGGCTGAAGTTGCCAGAACAACTTCTGAGAATGAGAAATTACAGAAAGTAACTGAGGACATGCGAACAGGGTGAACTGCGCATTGTCTTCACACACAGCTTTAGCCCTTACCATCATCTTGCAAGGCAGATCTCAGTCCTGGGTGGTGTGTTGTGCCAAGATTTTCTTTAAAGAGAACATAGTGATAAATAAAACTCTTGGGAAACAAAATTTCATTTATTATAATTTGCATATTGAAAATTGTTAAAATCAAAGATTCAGAAACATGAGGTAATTATCCCACTGGCAGTCAGTGAACTTCAATACCTTCTCTACATGCCAAAAGTGTCAGAATTTCTGAGATTGTTTTTCACAAAAATTTGGAGTCTAATATACTGTTGTGAGACTGTGCACACGAATATAATTTTCTTCATATTATGAAGTATTCTTACTATATTTATATATATATTTTTATATTATAGTATTCTTATTATATTTTTCCATTTTATCTACATATAACTGTGAATACTTTTCAGATAAAAAAGCCGTCCTTAACCTTGAGCTGAGTCACAACCAGAGACCCAAAAAGCATTGCCCTTGTTTTTTGTTATTCCCAAGAAGGAAATAAAAATCCCAGTTTTGTGTTACAAAGAAGTACTAAAAAGTGGGGGCTCTCCTGATTCTTGAAATATGAATTCTGTACCACTGAATGACACTGGTAAATTTAGTCAAAACCAGTGTAGGTCAGACAGAGGCAGTCTGTGATTCAGAAAGGCTTTAGAGTTCCTTAAAATATCCTGTTTGCATGTTGTTCCTGGGTGAAGTTTAAATAGCCACCACAAATATCCTTTATTCAGGGGTAGATTTCTGCTTCCCTTCTTAAATAAGGTAATTAGCCCATATGTCAGCTTTCAGTCTATGACATATATTCATGGGAGCTGGCTCAGCACTCTTAGAGCTGCAGTTAGTGCATAATGCCTACAGATTAACAGAATGGATATTTAAATGTCCAGCTGCCTGACTGAAATCATTATCTTTGAAGAATCTGGGGGAAGCTCAACATCCACATTGAAATTATGAAGTTATATCTTGCAATTACCCATCACTTGTAAAGCCAGCTGTCTCACAGGTCCTTTTTGCAAGCATGTTATCCTGTCTCAGTTTGGAGACATCTTGTTTACAACCTGGAAAGGAGGAAGGAAATTTGTGGTTCTTCACATCTGTTGTTAGATCTTGTCTGCAACTTCATCTTTAGGTGCTCCATCCTAGAGGCTGGACTGGGAGCTGATGATGAGGAGCATTTGGGACCAACAGCCTTTCTAAGGTTTATTTTAACTAACCGTTGGGATAAAGCACTAGGCAGCAAGGATTTTAGCAAAACCCAGCAATATTTCATTGCAGTTCTGACTGTGCTTCACAAGTGAAATTAGAGCAGCTTTCCTCATAAGCTACAAAAATAAAACAAAACCAGATTCTGTGTTTTTAGGAAGCCTGGTCCTGCTGCTTCAGGAATCCTTTTGGTGTGTGGGGAGCCAGAGTGGGAGAGAAACTTTTTTTATTTGTTTATTTGTATGAACCCATTTACCATATGGCTCATAGCATGGAAGGAGAATCTTCCTCCTCTCTCAGAAGGGTTTGTGTTTGTTGGCCATGGCTCTACAGGAATGCATCTCTGGCTGCCCCAGTGCTGAGCAGATAAATCCCTTCAGCATGCAGTCACTGCCCTTGTAACTCTGCCTCCTAAGAGTGTGCTGAAACTACCTTGTCCATGCACAGCCCAGAATATTTCTAAAAATCAAGAGAACAAGTGGATTTATCTATGGCCCACCAAGACAATAGCGTTTCCAAGCCTGCTTTCTCTTTTCACATTGTTTGAGAATAATTTGTTTTAATAAATTAGATGTGTTCCTATTCTCATAAATTATGCTTTTTGTTGGGAAATATCCATAGACTTAAAGGTCTGCATGTACAACTAACCAACAGCACAGCATTTGGTTTATTACTTGGGTGATAAACAGATGCTGATTAATTTAGTGACACGGGAATTAAATATTATTCTTGCAATGGGCTGCATATTATAAAAATGGCTCTGGATCTTTTTATCTGGTGCCAAGCTTGTACTTCCAGTCCTTCCCCTTGGGTACCATGGAGACATTGCAAGAGAAAGAAATGGGAACAGTTGGATGCTTCTGGTAATGTTTCTTTAGCAAAATTTTGTCAGGTTATTCTTCTCTTTGGAATATCAAATCACATATTATCAAGTAAATTGATATTCCCTGAGGCTGCACAAGATTCATAGCATCTGGCTGTTGCAGACATATATAAAACAGTTGTTATTCTTCTGAATGTCAGGTAGATTTTTGACTTTTGCATTCAAGAGTTGGAGCACTGGTTGTTACTTTCCTGCTGAATGTCAGCAGAAAACACTATTTCTGTGCGACCTCAAAGCAGTTGTTTTATCCCTGTCACAGTCATATTTTCACAATTAGAGAGACCTTCTCCATTTTCTCTTGTAAGAATCAACTTCAGTAGTTGTGTGTGAGACTGTTGTTGTCAGACAGACATGAAAACCAGGAGAGCTGGTCCCCAGGCTGTGATTCAAACTATCTGGGTTAGGGATTTTCAGTTTTGCCGCTGGTTCAAGACCTTGCCTCAGGGCAAAAATCAAAGGTTATTTTCTAGGGCTCAGTTTTATTAAGGTCCTGTCTCATGTTTAGAGAGATCTTTTGTCTTTGCTCACATTGAGTTTGAGCCTGAAAAATGGTCCCCTATGCAGGAAGGGGCTTTACTCAAGCCACAGAGATACCACAGGTTTGTTTAAACAAAGAGTTGTTCCTTTGTTTCTGGTTGGGTTTGGTGGTTTTTTTTTCAGCCTTGTCTGTTTCCTCAGGTGGTAGCTGGTGTCTTCCCCTCTGTCTGAACAGCAGCAAAGGTGGGGATGTTTAAGGCTTCCAAAAACCTGTCCCACGTGTTCCCACAGTTTTGCACTGCCAAGAGTCATAGCCTGACCAATGCAGGTACAGACAGGTATTTAACTCAAATGAAAATGCCAATCAACAGTGACCTGTTGTCTCATTCTTGGCTGACACAGAGCCAAGAGCACCTCCAGACAGGCAAGAAGAAAGGAAGAGAACTTGGGTAGTTTTATCTGTGCCCTCAAATCCCGATGATTCTGTGCTTGCTGTTACATTTTGTTACCTGAAGCCATCTTGGAAAGCGTCACACTAAAGGAGCTGTAACACCACAGAGTTCACACTTTTATATTACAGGACTGTGATGTGGTTCTGCCAGCAGGTATCTTGGGAACTCTTTGGCTGCTTTCCCAATTTAGCTGTTACATGGCTGATTCATTTAAAGAGACAAGAACACCATGTCCTCGGGAGTGCCTGCTGAGACATTCCCTTGAAGACATGCCTAATGGCTTCACCAGTCTGTGGGTGCATCGGATTTATTACAGAAAATGAAAAGAATAGAGAAGCCGTGGTGTTCGTTCTGTGAGAACACAGAGTGCACCAGAGCTGCAGAGAAAAGGAAAACGTAAAGGATGTTTCAAGTGTTGTCAGATGTTTGTGGCTGAAATATCATGGCAGAAAAAGGTTGGGATAGCTCAGACTTACCCCAAGGAATAATTCTGAGTAGCCAAATTTCTAAATAATTTTTTCTTTCAAGGATCTTTGTGGGGTTTTTGTGGAGTTTGTTTGGGCTCTTTTTCCCCATATGAAACCACCTGTCTGGTAAGACCTCAGTTCTATGGCTGTGTTAGTTATAGCCACTCCCTCCCTTTGGACACACTGATATCTGTTATTGATCTGAAGTCTTTGAGGGAGAGTTTTTATTGGGCTTTTTCTTCTGTGGACCACTGCTCTCAAAAAGTATGTAGGAATTCAAGACCTTCAAACCCTCTGCCTGTCAGTCAAATTTTCTTTATCAGCTAAAGGGAAATGGCAACATAACTCAGTTCTGCATTTAGGGTAAACCCTGAAATAGTGACATCTGATTTATTATTTGCACAGTGGTCAATCCGAACTGGGGTGATAAACATTCTTCACTACACACCACGGGCAAAAATCCAGGTAATGGCAGAGTTGTCATCAGGTTACATGAGTAAAAGCTGTTCACTCACCTGGGAAAGGGAAAAGATAGTTATGTATGAACAGATTGTTACAGTCAGGCTTCACACACACAAAAAGAGATGATTACCCCTCTACTGGCATTTGCAATCGGCGAAAAACACTTTCTAAAAAATCTGTATGACCATTTTGTTCTCTCTCAAAGATGTTGCAAAGCCATTTTGTGAGATTATGCTCTTAAGAGAGTCCAGACAGGGCAGGACCTGGACTCTCTTCTGAACAAATGGCTACTGCTCAGCAAGATTGTCCCAATGAGTGTCTGCACAAAGAGCTTGTCTGCTCAGTGAGGGCTTCAGTTTGTACCCTCCAGTCTCCTGTCTTATAGGCAATCATAGCATAAGAGGAGCAAGCAGCTGGTTCTGCATTGTCATCCAAGCAACAAGGCTGGAAGTAGTGCTGTGCCAGTCTTGCACAAAATCCCAAAGTAGAGTGCTAATAAGTGGAGCAGCAGACGATGGAGACAGCTAGAATATCAGTGTGATGTGGGAAAAGGTGGTTTTGGTGAGAAAAAACATGTTCTACACTTTTTCTATTTTTGTTTCTTACTCTCTGAAAACTGTAAAAGCCTCACAAAACACAAGTATTTTCTTTTCTTGGCCTAGAGAAGATGTGTGCATAAGCATACCAACATTTGAGTTGCCACAGCACTCCTCAGTGGTGTGCTTCCCAGCTTCCTGCCCCACAGGATCCCTGAACATCTGATGTGAACCCTCATCTACTGTTCCAGAACTAGAGTTTAGGCTTATGTTGTCTTGTTATGACAGTGTCCAGAGGATCCAACAGGAGACCAGAGTCACACTATCCTGAGTGCAGCATAACTCCGGGTTCAGAGTGAAGAAATTGTTTACCAGGAGTTGCCTTCAACAGGATGCATAGGCTAAAAAACAACAGTAAACCCACCACCTGCACTTACACAAGTGAGAAAAAAGCAAGCAAAAAGTGTTTAACTATTTGTTAAATGGAGCTTGGGTAGGGACAGACAAGTTTGTAAAGTGCTACGTGAAACCACTTCAGTGGAGGACTGAACTGGTACACTGTAAGAAGCAGTAATTGAGTCAGGACAAGGAGTCTCTTTCATGCAGTAATTGTTGCCAGGCTCTTTCTCACTGTAGTTTGTTTAGTGTCAAGAAGCTGTTTGAAATCTACTGGCTCTCGTAGGTGTTTGTTGTCAGATATAAGTATAAAAGTGTAAACCATTACTGTTAAAGTCCTGGAAGCACTTGCACTCATCTCTTTTGCAGGGAGACATTGCAAGATGCAGTCTATTATGCTGGGAAAGCATTAAGGGGTTTTGTTTTGTCTCAGTGCCCCCATTCTATATGAAGTGCTTGTAGAGTACAGAATATCTGGAACCAAACGAGGAGAGTGTAGAGCTCAGAACTGTAGATAATTTATGTTTCTGAAAAGGAAATTGATTGTAAAAGTGACTCATTAATATCAAGTCTTTTTAATGACAGTTTAATGAAAATGGGCATGTCTTCAATGTCACATAGAGAGGAAAGCCCTTCAGGCTGAATCTTAATGACTTTCTTAGGCTGCATGTGTTTAAAACTTAAGGTTTCAAATAATTCTATGCCATGAACAAGATTTGCTCTGGTTTTGACAGCCTCTTAAATGTTCATGAAGTTGAGGCAAGATCTAAAAATGCTTCAACGGAGCATTATCAGATGTCCTCTGCTACTTATGTGTTGTGCCAGGCTTGTTTCCTCTGTTGCATCCCAAGTTTTACATAACTTTACATTGTGATTTTTCTTATTGAGCAAAGAAAAGAAAATTTGACGATGCCAGAACTGAGGGTCCTTTCTGCAGCTCATTGCCTTTGTGCAAAGAGCTCTTCTTTTAATCCTCCCTGTTGAACAGGAGTTGACTGGAGTGAATGTAAACAATTTAAATTGAAGGAAATTTTCTTTTAATCCTTTTCCAGTTCTCAACTTGACTACTTAAAATGTCTTTGTGGTTCCACTGCAAAACTCTTTATTCTGCCCTAAAGAATTGTTTATTCTCTAACAGACAAATACTTTTAATAAAATAAAGACATTTAAGACAGATTGTTCTATAGCACTAAGTCATATCAGAAAATCTTAACAATAAATGGTATGTCATATTTTTTTCCCAGACACACAGATGTTTTTCAGGCTCTATAACAGGAACATAAACAAAAGTATTATCCCTTTACAGCTAAAGCAGTAGTCCAGTTTGGGTCAGGAGAAGAAATTAGTCTAGAATCAAATATCACTGCAGTCATCAGTCTTGTCAAAGAAAGAACAAATTTCTGCTTTCATGATCACAGCAAAACAATCAAAGAGGCTTTTTCCTCCAAACCAAACCCATTTTGAAGTAGCACTTAAGGTCTAAATTTTTGTCACATGGTTTTTACAGGTTAAAATACCAAAGTTTCTTCCTACTGCAACCTTAGCCGCTTTCACTTTTTTCCCAGTCCTTCTGTGTAGTTTCAGCTGCTTCTTGTGCCCATGGCTGAGCACAGCCACTCATTAACACTAGTGGAAAAGCCCTGCAGCTCACAGCTCAGCCATGGGAAAGGCTCCCTGTGTTAGCTGAAGACACCGCTGATGTTTTGGTATTTGGGAGCTTCCCTTGCTTTACCATCAAATTTCACAATGATCTGTTTCATTCCTGTGCCCCAAAGGAAGAAGTTATATGGCTGCTCTGCCCTCTGCTTCAAAGGGTTCTTCCACTTCTGAACATTGCCCATCAAGCAATCTATAGCCTGTGACTGGTGCTGCCAAGATGCCTGATGCTCCATCTCCTCATCTGTTAATCCTCTCCGAGGATCCTCAGTTTCTGTCACTTCGCACATTTTTCCTTTAAGAAAAAGGCTAATGTTTTTCAGGTGTATCTTATGTCCTTTTTGATACTGAGAGTGGAAAACTCTTCATTTAATGATCCATAAGCAATAATTCCAAGTAATAAACACTGAACTAAGGCTACATATTCCTTCTCAACTACATATTCTTTCTCAACTGTGAGAATGTCAGCTGTTCCTGACTTCGTCACATTCTTTGTCAGCATCTTTCAGTTTTACCCCCAATCTCTCAGTCTACCACAAGGAACCAGCTTCACTGTGGCAAGTGGAATCTTCTTTTGACAGATGATTTCATATGACCAATAAGTCCCATCATCCATTAACAAGATAAAAATGTCATTTTCAGAGTTATTTTGTAAAAACTGTAGGGACATGCCAACATCCATCAAATACAATTTACAAAATATTCTCCTTGCAGATTAATAAATTGCTTCATAGCCCATCAACAGTGCTAGCTAACAAAATAACATCAAATAAGCATTCTGTACAATAAATAAAGCTATTTACAAGCATCAAAAACATTGCAAAAAATAATAAGCCTGACTTTCTTCTTTTGAATGTCTTGGAGAGCAAGGTCTCCTGCTGGTCCCTGAATCAGTGAACATCTGGGCTCTCCAGAGAGCCCTATACATGAAGTTCAGCAACATCAACTTGGAAGCTAGAAAGCCTTTTCACTACACTGCATCTACTAGTGTGTTTTCCTTTTTTTAATATCAAATCTTTGATCACACTATCCAAGACTAGTTTACTCTACATCTTATATTGTTATTTACGATAATTTAAACCAAATCTAAAATGCTGTCACTCTTGATTGATTTGTTTGCCATTTGGGGAAGAAATTGATGCAGCCTTTAACATTACTGGTTATATTTGTTCTGGGTTTCCAATGGGAAAGTTTTATGTCATTTAGAATGAGATATTTCCTTGTAATATTGATCTGTTGAAACTATCAAAGAGCTTTCAAGTTGTAAACAGATCTGACCTTGAGTGTCTGTGAAAGTCCATACATACAACTCCAGCAGAGTCTTCTGGGAGATGGTGAAATCTCAATCCTTAAAAATTTTCAGAATTCAACATAAAAAAGCCTGAACCCCCTGGTCTAACTTTGAAGTTAGCTCTGCTTTGAGCAGGAGATTGGACTAGTCATCTTCCAAGGTTTCTTCCAACCTCTATTTTTTCCTGTCATTTTATAATACCTACTCTTCTTCAGCCTCTCAGATCACTTCATGTTTGCTTCTATCCCCTTTGAACAGTAAGGGTCCTTTAGAAAGTCCTAAGCCACAACTCTTTTCCCATATTCCTTCTATTTACCCCATAGAGCTCTCTTCATTTCCTACTTTAATCAGTGTTTTTCCTTCTGGTTTGCCATCAAGTTTCTTTGCAATAAGAATCTTAAAATGGTTTATCTTAACTCATTCTATTTCTCTATCGGAGTAAGTCTTTCTATAAAAAGTGTTGTCCAGATCTGTTTTCGTCCACGTTAGCATCTGTTTCCTTAATATCTGTTTTTCTGTGTGCTGATATTCTTCTAACTTGTTACATTCTTCACTTTTTTCTCTAAGTTTTGAAGGAAATCCTGAAAGTTTTGTCCTCCAGGGAAAGCGAGTAGGAGCAATCTGCCAGCCTCCCCTGGACTCTGGTGGAGTCCACCCACCAGCAGCCCTTTCCCCATGAGCATCTTCCATTGATCAGAAATCTTAAAACTTCAGAACACAAAATGCAGAACTGCATACTAATTTTCATTACTTTTCCATGCCTTCTCTAGGGTCCTGGAAAACATCCAGGACCATCCTGTTAGGACTACAGGTTTATGGTGAATCAGTATTCCTTTCTATTTGCAGGTTTTACTTCCTTTCCCACCTGGACTGTTCAATATACCCCTCTGCCTTCTATGAGTCTGCTGGCTCAGCATTATTGTTCATCTCTCATACTCTGTTGTTTGGGGGATTTTTTTGCTCTGGTCTTTCTGTTTCTGGATATCAATTTCTTGTTCTTCTCTGTTGTCTCTTTTCACCAACTGAAAGTTCTGTTCATGGCAGCAGCGTTTGCTTGAATGCAGAAATGCTATTACCAGAAAAAGGAGGGGGAAAAACCACCAAAACCCAAGCCCACAATATTAATTATTTCTGTTTCTTTAATGAAAGCATACACAGTGGTGGCCTAGTATACCAAGTACAACACAGAACTTCAACCAATTTGAAAGCATCGACCTGCACTCCTGACATAACTGGAGCAGAGTCTCCTAAGGGATAGCTGTATATATTGATGCTTTTACTGTCTGTACCCCACAAAACTCCAGATCCTTTTGGTATTTGTAGTTTTCATGTATGCCCTGACTCCTTCCCTCAGTAAATAAATTAAACTTCGCTTATGTCCTGTCAAAGCTGTGTTGCAAGAGGTGGCCACAAACTGAACCATGATTCCAGTTTTTGGGATTGTTACAGTTTTGGATTGGATTTCACTTTGAAAGTTGTGCTCTGATTCTAGGGGGTTTGTTCTTTCCCAAACAGTTACAGGATTCATTCTCAGCAGTGAAGCCAAAGCAATCCTTTGCCAGGAAACAGAGTTGTTTATAAGCAGTTAGGCAGGACCATACAAACTGGGATGGCCACTGGAGGTAGTCTGGTATGATTTCCAGGAGAAAGTAGGTGGCATCACAGTTTTAATTTTGATATCATGGGAAAATTCCAGATTGGGTGATGAGTGCTGTCTGTCCAACCTCATAACACAGTCAAAAGCTCGTACTCTCTTCCTCCCCAGTGCTGGTCTCACAGTATGTCCATCACCAGCTGAATAGTCTCCATCTCCCTCCTGCACCAGAGAATTCAGCTGTACTTAGATCTTCAATAAAGTAACTCCAGTTTTCAAATACATAGCTTTAAGATCAATAGTATCTATAACCATACATTGTGGACATGCATGTTATATATAGCAGCCTTCCAGTACCTAAGGCAGCTCCAAGAGACCTGGAGAGGGACTTTTTACAAGGGCCTGTGGTGGTAGGAAGAGGGGGAATGCCTTTAAGCTGATAGAGGGTAAACTGAGATTAGATATTAGGAGAAAATTCTTTCCTGTGAGGGTGGTGGGGCACTGGAACATATTTTCCAGAGAAGTTGTGGATGTCCCAGCCCTGGAATTGTACAAGGACAGGTTGGGTGGGGCTTTGAGCAACCTGGTCTAGTGAAAGGCATCCCTGCCCCACTGAGAGGTGCTGGAACTAGATATTTTTTCATGTTCTTTCCAACCCCAAAAAATCTAACCTTATGGATTACTGACAGGACATCCTCAGCAGATGCTTTTGGTGGTTATAAGCAGCCTGTTGATTTCTTGAATTCTGTAAAAAAATCTCTTACAAAAACCTTCACCATTTAGGAACATTCTCAGACATCGTGCTGTATAACATGTTCATGTAAAAAACTATGGTTTGTGTTGATAGATGTACTTGTACTGCAAGAAATTCACAGGAAATCATTGAGAGTTATATTTTGATCATACTGGAACTTCCCTCCGGAAATACAATGAAAATCCCCTGGCAGCTGCTTAGAGAAACTAGGACAAATATGAGAGAAGTGGCCAAGCCGTGGTTATCAAGCCAAATGCAAAAGCTAAATGATTGAATTGCATGGATCTTAAACTGGATATGGGGCTGTGCTGCCATAGGAATTGCTCCATAATTTAACTGACTGTTGTGAGGGTGAAATACAGCAGCAGGTAGTTCTGAAGCTGACATCGCTGTGCTGCCCAGGGCCAAGCAGCCCATCCAACCTCTGCAGCCCTTGGAGCAGTGGAGCTGCTACTCTCCAGCTCCCTGGTTCTTGGATCTCTCAGTGTTTGTTCTTCTTGGCTCCAAGCAGTCTGCTTGCTTTCGCCTCTACAAGGTGGTCAGGGAGCCGTGTCTCCCAACACATACAGTCCCATGCATCCTGTGCTGTGACCTCTCTGAGGCATTTTTCCCTTTCCCGAGCTGTGTGTGGCACGTAGTGAATGCTGGCTTTTCAGACTAAACAAGCACTTGCAGCCCATCCATCCTCATTTAGGGGTTGACTTTTCTTGTGCAGCTCATCAGAGCAGGCTATCAAACAAAGTTGTGTTTGAGAGAGGCTGCAAGCCCATGTGTGCCTGCCAACCAGCTGGCAAGAGACCTGAGCAATTCCACAGATTAAATGAGATGGGTTTAGAATATATTTCCTGCTGCTTTGCCTCTGAAAGTGGAAGTAGCTGTTCTGTTGCTCCAGTGCTGCATGCCATTCCAGGGGTGAAGGATGGCATCAAAGTCCAGTTGGAATTGCATGGGGCACTGCAAACACTTTTATGTGCTTGTGTAGCCACGTGCCCTCACACAGGCACCCCAGTTGCAGCAAATTAAAGCCAGATAAACAAGCTGTTTCCTAACAGTAACTTATGGTCCTGGCTGATCTCTCAGGCTTTTTTACCAACATATGCTATCAATTTCTAAAGTCCCAGAAGTACAACATCTACGATATCTGGGCTAATGGGCTTGTTCACATTCCTTTCCTTCTCTCAGATTTATGCTGCTCAAAGATGATGCCAAGCGCTGGTAGGCCAGGAGTTGAATTTCGAGTGGAGCCTAGAAAAACTTGGTGTAAACACCTCCATCAGCATTTGCAATCTCTTTGTACATCTCCGTCTTCCATCATGCTTCCAAAAGCAGTTTAATGAAATGCAGGAGCTTTTCTTCCTGTGTTTGAAATGCTCTGTATTCTGAACTGTCAAAGAATTAGAATGCTGTCCCAACTAACACCTGCAATCAGAAGCAAGAACTAGAACAATGTCAAGTTAACGGCTGTGACAAGCACACCACGGGAGCAGGATGAAGGTAAATCTATTTGCCTTAGGTTTTTATTTTCTCTTTTGCCTCAGGAAAATTACACTTCAGCCAAGCAGGGAAGGCCTTCCCATGACCCAGCTTTCCTTCCACTGTCTTAGAAAACTCACTAGCTTTTTTCCCATGTTTTGGATATATTCAGAGTAATCAGAAGAAATGTACTAAGCCTCGTGATCACAAATTCCTTCCTTTTCTCTTCCCTTCTCTCTGAAGGTTTCAGCACTCAGAATAAAAAGGATTAATGCTATAAGCCTCAGAAAATAGCTTATTCTGCATAAACTCTGCTTTTGGGACACTTGCAAATAAAAATGCAAGTTCCTCGAGTGTCAGGTCACCAACAGAGGCCAAATAGAGAATGATTCACCCCTTTAATTCCTTAAATACAGAATATCTTTTGGAAAAGTCTTCAAACACAAATTACAGGAGACCCTGGATGCTGTTCCTATGGAAAACAGGCAAGGTTATGGAAGGTTTCCTTCCAGCCTTTAAAATCTGCTTATCTGCAGGAATCATTGAACACCTTTATAGATCACTGTCAGTGTCCTCTGAATGGACCTTTCTCCCATAGTTTCTGTGAATTTTCCATGTGCACTGGGATTTTATGATGTAGGGTTACTAAATAAGCTGTTTGCTTGGATAAATCAATACTTTGAGAATATCTTCCTAACTTCCCTAATGGATGGTGTTCTGGATGCTCTTTTCATCCCTTCAGCCCAGCTGCAGTCTGTATACAACATTTTGTTGGAATGCTTTTCCTTTACTGAACACAAAAAAAAATATCCTTCTATATAATCATGATGGGATTCCTGTGGTAATATAAGCAAGAACAATAGGCACCATTGCTGTTTTGAATTGCATGAAATCTAACCCGCTCTGTTTGGAATGGTGTGAAAATATAAGTGGACTTCATTTTTTCAACAAAGCACATTGTACATGAGAGCTGCCATGAATTAGGGAAAATATGTACTTAAACTTCAATAAACATCACAAAGTTCCCACTACAGAAGTTTCCTCTTAGGAGCTGCTTTGTGATACTAGGGCATCCATCCTACCATGAAGTTCAAACCCCACTCCTGTAATTGTGTGAGTCTATCATCATTTGTGAAAACATCTTCACTTATGAAAACTACTGCTGCAGAAAGCCCTGAAATGCTGTTGGAAAACTCACATGCTCAGCTGCAAGCACAGAACATTTTTTTCTTCTGTTTTGTGGGAAGCCATGCCTTACAACGGCTTTCCATACTGTCATACAGGCAGAACCCTTTCCATCACAATCAGATGGCAATATCCTTAGAGTGTTTTTTTTCATTTGAGTGCAACCTTGAGTGTTTAAGGAAGTATCAGCCATACCCTGATAGACATACATCTTGCAGAAAGAAACAACAAAGATGGGTTTATTATTTCTGTCACAGTAGGGCACAATTGTGATGCAGGGACTCTGATATTGTAGATGCTGCACAAATACTGACAAAGCTTGAAAAGAGAGGATTGTTAATGACCTATTCCAGTAGTGTGGGAGGTGCTGACCAAAACAGGGAAATGGTTAAAGGGAAGCTAAAGAAAAGCTTTAAAATTTGTGTAAGAGGTGGAATACAATCAGGACTTCATAGTGGTGTGGGGTGCCAAGCTCTCCCTGAAATCTGTGCTACATGCTTTTATACAGGTAGACTGTGTTAATGTCATAGGAATGTCTGTGGTGGGTCATAGATCTACCAGGCACATGAGAGAAATACTAAGTTAAAAAATATAGTCTCAGTGAAGAATGAACTTCAATAGAGTATACATTTCAGGAAATTGTTTTACTTTATAGTATTGCTTAAGTGGAAAACCAAGTTAAATTTATTGCATTCTGTGTGTAATGACTCATCCTCTTCTGAAAGAATGCAAGCAGACTTGTAATGCACTCAAAATGACACTAAAATGACACTAAAAATATCCCGTTGCCATCCATATTTTGTCATACTGAAGTATTTCTTGAGAGGTTTTCAAAACCAGAACTTACATATTCCAGTTCAGTTCATCGAATAAGTAGGCTCTGACTACTTTCCAAATAGCTGCATTGAGGTCTTTAGAATTAATTCTTAAAACCTTACACAACCAAAATTCCTGCTAATTGGATTTTAATTAATTTCTGTGCAACATATTTAACTGGAGGCTTTTGCTTGTCTATAGCAAAACAACATGGGGATGGAGCATATTAATTCAGCTGTACAGCTGGAGAAGCAAAGCATCAGTGCTCCCTGTGCTGGTAAATGCCTGTATGGTAGGCTTTGCACCCAAAACCTTTTTGATGTGGTGATGTGCTTTGTATGTTTCTCTACCCCATTCTGGCTGCCTTTTCCCAGTAACTCTGGAATGATGTAGCTGTCTATGGGGTTTGAGGAAATAGAGTTGTCTCAAAGTTACAGAATTCCTACTGGATTTATGGAAAGAACAGAAGGTGAGAAAAGAGAGGCTTCAACCACCTGCCCACCCCTTACTAAAAATGATTAAGTCCACCAAGGTGGCCATTTGGGACACAAATCAATAAAAAGCCAGACATTCCATTCTACTGCTCATGGTGTCCTTTTAAATTTTGACAGACACAGGTTTCTTAAGGTTTTGTCTCATGAAAACCTTTTCCATTCTGCTTTTTGTCAAAGAAATGTCCTGCTAATGAAAACTAAAATGCTTTGATGAAGCCTTCACAGCCCATCTCTCTAAATGTTAGATGACCCATGGCATTTTCTCTTATCCAAGTCGGTACACGTCTCCTGAAAAAGCCCGGAAAGTTAAAATCCAGGTCTGTTCCGTTATGTGGATTGCTTTGTGTCTGAGCTCCGGGTCCTCTTACATCTCTTCTCTGAGGTAGGATCACTGAGGGAGAAGAAGCCTAAAAGCCTGAACCTAAAAGGAATCAGATGGTCTAGACATTTTGGGCCTGGCTTTGAGAAAGAATTCTGATCTGGATACTTGATAACAACATATTTTGATTATGCTTATTTAAAGGAACGACCATTAATTGGTATTTCAGAGGATCAGAATTATTTGTTTTACATTCCAGCATTATTTTTCCCTTCAAAGTATTCACCACCCTTGCTCTACAGGGGTTATGATTAATCAGACCCTTCAGGGAAGCATAAAACATTATTGTTTGATAACTGCTGGGAAAAGTCTGAATGTGTCCTTAAACCAGATTCTATTTGCACAAAAACACTAATTTCTGCTCATGGTGTTTTGCAAACAGGAAGTACAGGGCCTGTTTATGGCTTTGTTGTGTATTTTAAAATCATTATTGCTATTATAGTAGAAGCCAAAGACCTGATAAGGACCCCTTTATGCTACCATGTTTGGTCAAATGATGGTTCCATGTATACTATATGTGAATATTACAAACTTATTTTTAGATGACCAATGAGACCTATGTAGTTTAAAATTAGCCAGGCATAGGGACTATAATGTATTTTTAAAGAACAAAGCACAGCTGCTGCATGAGCAAACACAAACCAGAAAAACCAAATTTTATAAATATGTCACCAAGGTCATAAAAACAAATTTACTGGATGAGAAACATTATTCTGGTTTAAGTATGGGTGTCAACAAGTTCACCGCCTGCTCTATATTCAGATTGGTACTGATAGGAAAAGAAAGGCATTTGGCAACAATGTTAGCTGGTTTCAGTTTTCCTTGGCAGAGTGAGAGCAGGAAAGCAGGAATAAAGAAAGGAACTGTGGCGAGGACAGGTCCAGAACAGGGCCAGCCACTTGTAGGAGAGTGGTGCTGTGGGGGTCGGTGATGCCTTTGGTTAGGGGCGAACAGAAGCATCCCCTGGGATGCTTTGTTCCTTGGTCTGGTCTGTCCCGGTTTGAATCTCCCGGTTGGCTGTAAGCCTCGTCACTCCCCTGGCATTCTCCCATTGGTCCCCATTCCCAGATCCCACCTTTCTCCCTGGCCCCAGATAAAACGGGGACCCTCGGGATCAGGTTTCAGATTCGCTTTGGGAGTTCGGCTGTAAGCATGGAATAAACCATCCAGCAGGATGAAAAGCGAATCTCCTTCCTGCCTCTTTGCCACCTGACTGTATTACCGAATATGCCCCAGGTTCTGTGGGCTTGCGGGACCCCTCAGAGCCGGGCAAAAATTACGGTAATATGGTGCAGTGCTGGAAGGCCTAGCAGCACTGACTGGTCTGGTTCTGCTTCTCTGATGGATGCACAGCTGGTAACATACCATAGAATCACAGAATCAGGCTGGAAAATACCTTTAAGACAGAGTCCAACCTACGACCAAACATCAGCTAGACCATGGCACTGATTGCCACATCCAGTCTTTCCTTAAACATTTCCAAGGATGATGGCTCCACTGCCTCTTTGGGCAGTCCATTCCAATGTCTAATTATCCTTTCTGAAGAATTTCTTCCTAATGTCCAACCTAAACCTTCCCTGGCATGGCTTAAGACTGTGTCCTTTCCTGCTGTCACTGGCTGTCCAGAAGAAGAGCCTGACCCCCACCTTCTTCCAGGGAGCTGCAGAGAGCAGTAATATCACCCCTCAGCCCCCTTTTCTCCAGCTTAAACAACCCCAGCTCCCTCAGCTGCTCCTCACAGGACTGGTGCTCCAGACTCTTCACCAGCTTCTTTGCCCTGTCTGGACTTGCTCCAGCACCTTGATGTCCTTCCTAAATTGAGGGCTGCAGAAATGGACACAGGATTTGAGGTATGGCCTCCAGGGCTGAGTACAGGGGAAGAATCACTTCCCTGGGGCTGCTGTGCACTCTGGCTGATACAAGCCAGGATGCCATTGGCTTTCTTGCCCACCTGGGCACACACTGGCTCGTGTTCAGCTGCTGCCAATCCCCAGGTCCTTTCCCACTGGGCCACTTTCCAGCCACTCTGCCTCCAGCCTGGAACACTGGAGGGGTTGTTGTGGCCAAAGTGCAGAACCTGGCACATGGTCTTGTTGAACCTCATGTTGTTGGTCTTGACCCATCCATCCAGTGTGTCCAGGCCCACCTGCAGGGCCTTTCTACCCTCCCGCAGATCAGCATTCTCACCCAACCTGTTGTCATCTGTGAATTTGCTGCAGGTAGACTTAATCCCCTCACCCGGGTCATCAATAAAGATATTAAACAGGACTGGCCCCCAACACTGATCCCTGACAGACACCACTAGTGACTGGTCACCAACTGGATTCACCACAACTCTCCGGTCCCAGCCATCCAGCCAGTTCTTAACCCAGCAAAGAGTGAACCAGTCCATGGGCTGCAGCTTTTCCAGGATTATGCCATGGGAGATGGTGTCAAAGGCTTTGCTGAAGTCCAGATAGACACATCCACAGCCTTCCCCTCATCCACAAGGTGGTTCACCCAGTCATTAAAGGAGATCAGATTGGTCAAAATCAATCATACAGCAGGAATCAAAATGTTGTGTTCCATGGAAAGGGTTTCATTTTATCAATTCTAGGTGTATTAGTTAAAGAAGGATCTGTTTAGAAAGCCTTCATGAAGCAGAATCTTTGTATCTAGGGTGATAATACGTAGGAATGATCTACCTTCTATAATAGAAGATTCATGTTTTGGTATTTGTGAAGTAAGGTAACATACCTTGTGACCAGCCAGTTTATCACCGCTGCAACATGTTTTGACTAACTAGAAGTCACTTTGATAGATAAAACTGGCATTACAAGAGACAAGCTTTTGACTTTTAAACTATTTGTAATTGTAATTTTATACTACTGTGATGCAAATCCTGTAAGGTCATGCTGAGTAGAGGGTCATGGCACCTGAGTCACTGAGTCATGAACTTGTGAACAAGAAATTACATGAGCTTTAATTATCTCTTCTGGGGTATGGAAAGGGCAAAAAAAAAAAGGCTTTTTAGAGAGATTCCACAAGAGGTCATGGTCACTCTTGCTCTTTCTGAAATGTAAGGGTTGTGAGTAAGAAAATCTGTTTCTTGTTGGAAATTACTTCTTAAATTTCAGCCCTGAGATTAGTGAAGTTATTGGAGAGGAGAAGGGGGCACATGCAGAGGAACAACTCCAGAGTAATTTAATTTGGGGCTTTTTAGAGGAACAAAAGAGATCTTACCAAAACTAACACATTCATCAGAAACTTAGCCAAGCTACTAAAAGGAGTGAAACAGGTGATAATCTGAAAAGCAGTATAGGAAGGGAGTCAAAAGTAATAGGATGCTGAATAGAATTGAGAAGGACTGGTTTTTGGACATAAGGTTATCGCTCTCAGAGGTAACTGCTGTGATAAACCTACATCCAACCAAAGGAAATCCATCCCAAAAAAGATCATAAACTGCCGGAGAAATGCTGATGCCCAATAAAAAGGGACATATTTTCTCAGAAGTGTTGGATGATGAGGTAATTCTATCCACCTTTTTTCTTGTATTAAAACTGTGAGTACTGTTTTTTAGGTTGTGAGGAGGAATGAGGTGCTCTTTAAAAAAATAAGTAAACCACTTTTCACTTCCAAACTGCAGATTCTCATGTAGCCCATGAAGCTGGCACTGAGCCAGTGTTTTCTGACTGATGACCACTCACAGCCAAGTTCATTGCGCTTCTCGACTAAAAAAATTATTTCTGAGATCTACAGACAGTTTTAGTGAGTGAATCTAGGCCAAACCAAATTGGAGGAAGGAAACCACAGGCAGGCTTGAATTCTTTGGAAATGGCTTAGACAGAGGAGAAAAGCTCATTTGTGCAACATAAAGAGAGTATGTTGCTCTTCAGGTCTAACAGGGTAGTATTTTTCATAGACTCTAATTCGTTGTGGCTATGAAAGAGTTTTCAATACTAAGTGATTCTTTTGGTGTTTCCTGATGTCTTAGTGTCTTTTATCTGTCTCTCAGGAATAATATATTTTTAATAAACAGACTTTCCTGGAAGCAAGATCGGTAGCTGCACTTGTAATGCAAAGCTAATATCAGTTTTAATTAAGAGCCCAATCCCTCCCCTTTATTTGACAGTCCACAGTAGTGGTTGCACTTGCAGTTGTCATGTTCATTACTAATCTGCAAAATGAGCACTCACAAGACAAATGAGAGTAAAATACTCATAGGGTACATGTAATTAGCACATGACTTACAATAAATTGTGATGATCTCCTTGATAATTAATCTGGCTTACGTTTGATGTTTGGAGGCAGTCTGGATAGAAGATATTTCAACAAGTAAGAATAAATTCCTCTGGGGCATGGGAAGACACAGTGAGAAGTGGGGAAGAAAAAAATCATAGGTCTAAAAGAAATACTATTTCATAGTTGCAAACTAAGGCTCTAGCTAAGGCTAGAATTTTTTCTAAGGGCTGGAATTTTTTTATCTCAGGTTTCCACAGAGAGGGACAGTAATGAGCATCTTGGCTCATTAAGGATCCAAAAGATGTACAAAAGAGCAGTTCTGGTGGTTTGATTTGCCTTCAGAAGAAAATGGTTGCACAGGGACAGGGTGCACTTGCCATGAGAAGGAATAAAAGTACCATGCAGTAGTAAGGGTTTGGGTCTTGTTTCTGAGGCCCACAGTAGGTACAGGACCTAGACCCAGGTGTGTATGGATTTAGTCATGTCATAGAAAGGGATCTCAGGGAGCCAGAGCAGTCACAGGCCTGGTATCACCTGTCTGTACACAGGCAAAAGAAAGCGTTGAGAGCAAAGATCATTATTGACATACCTCCATGTCCCTTAGCCTGGACTTTTGTGATAGCCCTGAGTGTCTCCCAAGAAGAGAGAAATCCTCCTTTTTGTTTGTTTATTTACAAATGCCTACCGTCTGTCACTAGCAAATATCCAAACCTTGTCCAATAGTGTAGTAAAGCTCTCAGCATCTCTGTTTTGTGACAATCATCATCAATTCCTATTCCATTTATTCTGTACATTTTTAACATGTAGTTTGCAGTGCAATGCTGGGACAAGAGAAGCCAGCCTACATTCTTCTTTTCCCTCAGGGAACAGAATAAGATTTCTCTCTTATGGCTTATTTACTGTAATTGCTGGGTAAATGTGTGGCCAACAATGAAGAGCTTATCTTTGGCTTCCTTGTAGAAAAGTAGACTTCTAATGACCTATTTCTCCCCTTTTACAGTAATGGAGACAAAATGTCGTCTTCTTCAGTATTTCACTGGTAAATTTGTCATGTGTCTCAATTTGTTACGTATCAGTGTGCTAACACCACACCATAATTCTCCTTGAAGCTGCACAAAAAAATGAATGCAAGAGGTTGCACGTTGTTGCACTAATGAAACTTTTACCCCTGGAAAGAGAAAAATGCTCAAATTTGATTAAAATTTTATTACCTGCCATTGCCACATCAAACTGTTAACCACTTCAGACATATCTGGAGAACATTAATTTGCCACAGCCACACTGCTGAAAAAATGCTAATGCTTTGTCTGCACCACACGTGGTGTAAGTCAGGGTGACAGGACACCTCTGCTTATTTGAAATTTTCGCTTTGCCTCCCTAGTAAAGAAGCAGGGAGGACTTTTTGGCTTGATATGGGGCTTCAGGTCATGTCTCTGTATCTGACTGCTGTAAAAGTACCTCATGGAGCTGTTGGTCGGCCAATAGATGAATTCAATAAAGCATAAGTGAGCTCAACAAAATATTACTCTGCCACTTGTCAGAGTTGTTCATGTGTTTAATGTACTCATATTGGAGTGATTTCTCTTCAGTACTGCTGGGGACAAACAACTTTTCAGGGCAGCAGAGGCTTGGCAGCTAGCACAGTCTGTAAATTATTATGCTTCACCCCTGAGAGGACAATGGCTTTACACACAAAGCAGCCAAGGAGAGCCAGGAGGATTCATTTCCCTGCTCTTCCACACAATGCCTCTTGTTCCTTGCTTGGGAAAGTCATGCAGCTCTCTACACTGAGTCATTACCTGACTGGAGTAAGCAGCTCAGAGAGACTTGCACAAGTATCAAATAGGGACCCCATTAACAAGAACCAGTGTTAAAAGGAATTCCTGAAATGAGCCATGAGACAGGCTGGGGGTTTCTTCTCCTGGGCTTGTACCATCAGAGTGGTAACTTGACATTTAATGGCAGAAGTATAGATTTACTTTTTCTTTAAGTTTATACCAACTGTTTCACTCCCCAAGGAAAAATCAATTAGAACTGTTGGTGTTAGTGAAGATCACAGAAAAATGAGAGGTAGAGTTGGCTTTTTACTAATTAGTTAACAATTCTTTTCTTTAAAAATTATTATTTATACTCCACCTTTGGTTGCAACTGGACCTTTCAGTGTTTTGCCTTATTACTTTCCTTGTCACTTTCCCCAAGCAGTAAAAAAGAGCTGAATGCATGGTTGAAAGAGAATTACTGCTCCTTGGAACCATCTGCAATTTCAAAAATTTAAGCTAACTTTGAAAATCCAGGCTTACGGAGCAAATTAGCAGTTCTGATGTTTGAAAAAGTTCAGAGACTTTGCAAATACACAGAGCAACAGAAGGGCTAGAAAAAATTAAGGGGGAGAAGAGCAGCAATAGAAAAATCACTGGAAACGTAATTTATTCAATTTCCTGGTCATCTAAAATAAGTTTTTTAATATTTTGAACAAATAGGGGTGTCCCTTCCACCCTGACCTGTTCTGTAATTTGGAGTGGAGGAAAGTTAAAAAAAACACATGGCTGTTCCAAAGAGTCTGACTGCACCACAGTAAGTGCCATACCAGGTTATCAGCTCCCACGAATTGGTGCTCTTCCATGGATCTGGGTCACACTTTTTCACACCAGTGGAGTAACTGGCGCAATAATCACTTGTATTCTCTCTCCTGCTGAGTTCACTTTTGTTTTTTAAAGTTGATTATAGGTTGTGGATTAAGCTCAACATTACTTCTCAGTATTAATACCTTCCTTTGTTACAAGCTGATAATCCAGAAGCAATTCCACTGCCAGCATCAAGAATTGTACTGAAGAAATTGTCCTGCTGTTCCTTCTGGGGAGAACCAATGGGGCTGTGTTCTCACACATTTCTCTTTATGGCTGTAAGGGACATGAAAAGCCTGGTTTGATAAAGAGCTTTATTGTATACTCCAAAACAGTTCATCTTGGCAGCTGAAAATGCCAGGACACTGTATAAATCATTTTATGGTCCCACTTGCTGTATACTTCAAAGGGTACTCACGTCAAATTTCGTCTTGGCTTGTGTCTAGCACTGCAGAAAACGCTTCTCCCCAGGTGATATGAGAACAGATCAGGTCAATGGCAACGCCACACAAGCAGCAAGATAACGTTAATTCATTATAGCAGACGCAGGACATGAGCCCGTGCAATGAGAGGTGCTGCCTCAGGGAGAGTTTGTAAGAACAGAAGGCTCGTGGTTCAGCAGTAAAAGTAGGACAGGAGTGAAAGTTTGGGTTAGGCAGCAAGTGGATGGTATTTCTCCATATGCTCCTCTCCTGCATCTGATCTGCTCTGGGCACTGGCACCCTGCCCGCTGTCACAGGGGCCACGGCCAACCCATGAGACATCCCTAGGAGCTCAAGTCCTCATAACAAACTAGAAACCGTCTGCAGCAAATTCACTCTATTATTGCTACCAATTATCATTACCAGTTACCATAAGGTTAAGGCAATGTTATATGAATGATAAGGTAACAAAATAGGGAAAACATTTTGGAAGAATCCTTCCTCTGGCGTTCAACCTGCACTCGTTTGCAGTTGCCTCTGTGCAAATGCTCTAAAATCTTTTGTGTGACTTATTCTCTGAATTTTGTTAAGTAAGGCAGATTCCGTCCTTAGTAAAGCATCCACTTCTTAGCGGTCTTTCATAAGATTTAAATTCTGAGTCAGAAATTGAATCATAGAAAAATGTTTTTCTCATTCATTGCATGTGCTCATCACGTTCATCAGCTTCATATTGTCACATAAAAAGTCATCATGTCTCATCTGTCTTTGTTTACTCATTTTCACTACGCTTACAAATATGATATTTTTAATCCATAATTTCAGATGCCTACCCTCTCTGGCAAAAGTTCCTCAAATTCTCATGATTCCCAAATCATGTTTGGATATCTCAATACAGCAGGTAACTGCAAAACCAAACACTATTATGCCCTGAGCAAGAATATGAAAATCCTTTGCATTCCCTACACTTCAATTCTTAGCATGGAAATTAGCACCAGGAAATCCCTTTTCTTTCTAGTAGCAGGGAAGCTAGTTCACTTCAGAATAGCCCCTGTAGTATATTCTGCGGCCTGTCAGATTCTTTGCATTACAACACTTTTCATTTACAAAAAAATTATGTTTCTTCCTTTCAAATGGCAAAGCAGATCATGTCCAGTGGCTGTGGAAAACACTCATGATGGACTAGGACAGTGTGTGAGGACTGTGTTCTGTCTTTCAGAACAGATGTTCTCTCTTCATTCCTGTCCTGCTCCTCAGCCAGCCTATTCACCACTGCTGTCAGTGGTTGCTCAAGCCAGAGACTCTCATTTACTGTAGCAAATGAGCCAAATAAATCTAACATGTCATAATTCCAAAGCCAAGCAAAAACCGTGCAGCTGAATTTTCCACCAGAGTAAATCTGCATAGCTGGGGTAAACCCTCTGGTCAGTTTTAATTAGGATCGACTGAGGACATGACTTATTCTAGCTTGTAACACCAAATTTGTACTGTGGAATCTCCATGGATTTAGTTCATGCGTGTTGATAGTTTAGAGGAGTTGGTCATGATGCATATGGAACCTCCTTATTACAATGACATCCTCTTTTCTTCTCTCTGTATCAAATGGGAGCCTGTGTGTCTCCTGTTCTTTATGTACCCTGCTCTTGGGGACAAATCCAAGAATCAGTTCCAGGCCTGGGATAAATCACTGCTTCAGCCTGGAGCAGATTTAAGTTAAGTGAGGGGGAGAGGGGAAAGAGGGAAGTATCTGTCTTGATAATTAACTTTCTTGCTTTAGATAAGCAGGGAAATATATATATATTAAAAATATATATATTTTTCTTAATATATTTTATATATATATATTTTTTTTTTAGATAAGGGCAGATCTAACCACCAAACATTTGGCCAATGTATTGTCCCAGTCATTTGGAAATAGTGTCCCAAGACATTCATCACCCTCTGCTTGCCTCTCTACCTGAGGGAAGAGAAGCACAGCACCAGACATCACAGCTGGACAAAGGACTCCACAGACTCTTTCTGTCTATTTATAATCAAACTCTAATTGATACAGCCAGGAGATTCTTGGACTGATAATGATAAAGATTGTAATACTTACTCAGGGCAGGGGGGACCTATTTCCTTCAAAGATTTCTCCTCTGTTTAATGTTGCAGAATCATGATCCTGTCCTTCTTTCTATGACTCAGATACTGCAAGTTTTTTCCATCCTGAAGCTACATTGTCAGCATATCCAAATATGCTGGCAATTTATCCCCAAGACTTTGCTATAGCTGCTTCTTGCCTTCATGCCAGCTACTATATGCAATCAAGCTGCATTGAGAATGAAAGGTATTTTTAAAAACGGAGAACCTAAAAATCTATTGAAAGTCTCTGCTAATCTCCTCCACACTTGTGCTACAGCTGTGCAATAATTTCCTGGACTCATGCTTGGGGAAGCATTTTGTGTAATAATTTCCTGGACAATGCTTGTGGAAGCATTTTGTGGCCATATTATGCAGTCCAGTAGTTACAAGTCTTGAGCTGTCATTCACTTGTAAATGATAGATCATCTCCATTTTCACAGGCCTAAGTGATTCTATTAATACCATTACACTTTTGATGTTTCTGAAGTAAGGCTGCCTGTCACAGCATCTGCACATCCCAGGAGAAAAAAAAAAAACCACTGCAAGCTTTTCCCTCTTTTTTCACTGATGTAATTGTTTTACCGCCACTGATTTTTTTTCTAATTCCCTGAAGGGAGAGTAGCATAGAGGAGGAATGAGAAGATGAGAACTGTAGAAACTCCAGCACCTCACTAGAATCACTCCCGTCAGCATCCTGCAGATGAATTTGGTAGCAGAAATTCTAGGAAGGGAGCAGAAAGGATAACCACAGGGACACCTTTCCTCTCTTAAACTGTTTCAGCTTCAGATGGAGACTTTGAGATGTTGTTTTGGAAGATGGATTTGTGTGGTTGTGTTTAATAGCTGTAGTTAGACTGTTCTTTCACTGAGCCTGTTCAATCCCCTTTTGAGGCAGTCTCTCCATCGTGGTGGTGATGGCTTGCTTTTTCCATAAACTCTCACTCATCAGAGCTGGATTCAGCTTCTTTCTCAGACCATTTAGAAATACGTTGACAAGCACAGATGCAACACGACTCCCCTGATGGCCTCTCCATGAGAAAGCAGTCCATTTATTCCTTCATTTGGTTTCTTACCTTTTGACAGTTAATTCAAGAGAGGACATCCACATTCATTCCCTGACAGCTTAGTTACTGTAGAAGTCCTTGGAGATGTCTCATCAGAAAGTTTGTTAACTGAACTGTATTACCTGGGTCACTGTTGCAGCTGTACTCATTGACTCCTCTGTGAGACCTGAATTATTGCAGAGAAAGCTGTTTTAAACCTTTTCATGTACCTAATTTACCCATGTCTCTATAATTCTATTCTTTTTGCAAAACTTCCTGCAATTTTCCTGCTAAAAACTGTGAATACCCATTTATCGCTTTCCTAGGACAAAAGCACAGTTCTGGAATATTTTTTTTAGCGACTCAAAAAAATTTCATTTTACTGTATCTTGGTTTTTTTACAAATTGTCTAAGAAAATAACAAATAGAGAAATTATAAGTTTGAAAATATTTTTAATATCAAAATATCTAATTGAATAATGGGAAAGAAGTGGCACACTTGCCACACCTGGAGAGTAGACATAGGGTAGGGTTTTGAAAATTAAGTGTATTGATATCTTTTAGTATGACTAACAGTGAGAAGCCCATCTCTTCAGCATTCAGTTTCATCAATATTTACTGAGGTGAAAGTCAAATAGTGATGAGAAGGGAAATAAGGAAGAGAAGGAAACATCAACTCTTTGGGCTTTTCTCCTTAAGAGCTTTACTCCTAGAGTATCTTCTGTCCCTATATAAGAAATTCCCACAGCTTTAGAGAATGGGGTGGCTACTAGAAACAGGAAAAACATACAGGGTTGTAGAAAGTGAAAACAGGATGTTGTGATGTCCTTGAAATGTCAAATATCTCAGACTTTGGAAACTGTTCAGAAACTATCTCTAATGGGAAAGTAAACAGAAACTTGATTCCTTTTGCTTAATCCTGTGCTCTGAGCAAGTGGACGAGGAGAGCGAGGGGAGTCCCAACCCACACTAACACTGAGGCACTGCACGGTGCTATGTGAGAGCTCCTTTCACACCACAGTGTGAAAGTCCTGAGCCCTGCACACACTGAGGCTTTGCAGGGTCACTGTTCTCTGGGCATGGGGTGGGTCCGAGGCAAATGCTTCATATTCATGATTTGTCTTGCAAAGTATTGTTGAGCTTTTGATGGGATACCCTTATTTTTCAGACAAAGGTGAAAGAGCAGAGGAGGCTGCTGTCCTGCTAAAGTTCTTTATTTCATAGTCTCATAGTTTTCTGAAGGTAGAGTTCAAAGGGGTTACATGATAAGGCCAAGCAGTAACAGCAGCAGTAGCAGGCAAACAGCAAGTAGAAAACAGCTTCTTCTTCTCTAAACTTACAGAAGTGTGGATTATATTTGTTAATTGACCAATAAAATTGACACACGATTCTAGTTTTCCTTTACTTAACCTATCCTAGTCTAATTCTAACAGTTGTAAATCTTACACAAGTATTACATAGGTATTACACAGATTTGCATATACAGTTTCTATCAGCTCTTATTGTTTATGTGAACACTCTGTCCAAAAAATGTGAACAATATAGTTCCGGCTATGTTTTGTCTAAAGTAAAGAAATTCTGTGAAAAGGTAACTCTGCTGCAGGAAGAACTGTGTTTAAGATTTCTTTGCTGCAGCTTTTCAATGTTTAAAGCACTTAGCACATATATGTTTAAAGCACATGTATTTCTACTAGAAGTTAAAAATCTGTATTTTTATTTCACTTTGGTACGACTTCATGTATCTCAGCTTATCCAAAGGTTTTAATTCAACCCCTGTGCTTTGGCTTTCCTCTGGGCCTGGGTCCAGATGAGCTTTCACTCCAACACCTCCCCCTCCTGTTTGAACCGTGTAGACTCTTTTAATAGCTTTGTTGATCATTTGCCAAATACATTGAAGCAAACAACGCACCACTATTAGCACAACTATGATGATAACTAGTATGTAGAAACCCATCTTTAAAAGCTCTTTTACCCATGCTGTTAAATTCTATCTATTAAGCAGGTTATCTAACCAAGTTCCATCATCAACTCTAATTTTTGACACACTTTCTTTAAATTGTTGAATACTCTTGGAATTTCTGAAATCATCGATTTCAGAATCGATGGATTCTGAATGATCAGATAAATTCATACAACACATTCTTTCAAAATCTTCACACTCATGTCCATGTGTTAATAAAAGGAAATCAATTGCAGCCCTGCTCTGCAAGGTTGCACGTCTGACACCTTTGGTATCTGTTAACATATTACTTAATGTAAGGGAAGTAGCACTGAAACAATTGGACCAACCGAGGGAAGTTGTATCTGTGTCTGTGTATTATAAGTACTTGAGGGTGCAATAACTGAAGCGGCAAAATGAGCAAAGCAGGTTTAGGTGAGGGCAATTTGAACTTAAATATTGCTCTGCTTCAGAACTGCTTTTGTTCTTTGTTGTCCCTCTTATTCTCCTCTCTCTAACTGGTGCCATTTTTCTCTCAGCCACAGCCTGAGTATCTCATTTTGACTATTCCCTGAAGAATGCAATTCTTCCTAAAACAACTCTCTAAAATGCAAACCCTGCTGTCCTGTCCCTGTTCACCTTCCAGCCTTAGTGGTATTTTTTTTTTTTTTATTTTTGCTCAAACCTGTACAAATAATTGATGCTCAATTCATGTACTCCTTCAAATCAATCTCAGTGCCCTTCAATCTCTCCACTCATGAATGCCACAAATGGCACCTCTTCATTTACTGTATTTTTGCTGCATTTAGCTCAAGGACTCTCTGGTCTCTTCTTCCCTCTTACTCACTGTTGTAATTATATTTTTCTAGTCTATCAATTATGCCACTTTCAATGAATTGCTTGTTTTCTATACCAACAAATACCAACTGCTTCTTCCCTGTGCCCTTTATAAAACCTATAAAAGCCACTCAGAGCAGACACACAGCAATCCCTGAAAACCCCATAAACCATAAAGTAGGAAGCTTGGAATAAGCAATAATAGTTGGAGTTTAAAAATATTCATTGAATTATTCATTATAATGATAGAGTCAGAGGGGCTGTGGGTGGCAAAAGCCAAACAGTTGAGAATAAAGACAGAGACTGATTAATCAGGGTGTGAATGAGGTAATGAATGTCAGATTTGACCTCCTTTCCCTACCAGTCATGCTGTCAGATAACAGCTCTCTGTAATCTACCCAACTCTGGTCTGTGCTCTGTCCATTCCTGTCTCCATATTCCCTGCAGTTCATGAAGGGTGCAGACCTTGGTGATCCATGCACACAAAATGAGGGTTGGAGCTATCTGGAAAACATTTCTTGTGGCTGGAAGCTGTAGTTTGAAAATACTTTGTGCAAACATACGTTGTTCAGGTTGAGTCATGGTGGCCAAAATCCCCCTAAACTCTATTCTGTGAGCTTAATTTTTGATCAGCTGAAAGTACTGTGGAGAAGGGAGAAACACAAAGACTTGCAAGTGGTTTTCATCTACAATTGTAATCCTGTGAAAGGAAGTCTGGATGGAGACTGGTCCAAGAGTCATTATGTCTAATGGGCTCTGGGACAAGCCTTTAGATGTTCAGTGTGGTTCCTTTTCTTAGAGCTTAAACTGTGAAGAAATTGAATCATGCTGATCATCATCTAGGACTCCATTCAGTCTTGAGGGACTTGAACCTCTAGAGACCTTAAATACAGGCAGCACAACTCCCAAAAGATTGCCACACAAAAAGAACATTCTCTTAAATCTGAAAGAACTTTTTTCCTTAGAGGAGGCAACAGTGATAAAATCAATATTAATTTTGCATTGCTCGACTCAGTTCCCAAGAGAAACATCCCAGTGCATTACAGCATGAAGCCCTTTTCATTTTATCATGTTTTAATATCTGTCAGAAAGTTGTAAAAAACCCCAAAACCCTACCTTTCTTTTCTAGTTAGGAAGAGAGTTAATAACTCACAGTGACTTAACAGAGACTATTCTACCTAGCTTATTAAATGAAAGAACATGAGGCATTCTAATCATCTCAATATTATCCTGGTTTTACTGCTCTCTAAGAGAATATGGCTTAAACAATTCCTAAAAACAGTGGCACAGGAACATTTCTGAACCTGTGTTTAGAAAGTCCAAACACTTTTCACTCTGATCCCAGAATAAGATTAGATCTGCCCTGCCCCTCTTCTCCCTCTGACCTCTGCAGAAAGACACTTGGCTACAGGGGCCAGACAGAAGCCCTGTTCTCAAGCCATTTAATGAGTGCAGAGCAGCTCTGGTTTGAGTCTTCCCCTCCTCCCCAGCTCTGCTCAGTGCAGTGAAGAGCATCTGCCCTGATTCTCTCTGCTGGCCACTGACAAACACACCCTGGAGCAGTGCAGCATCTGCTCTACACTTCTTCACTGACTGTCTCACGGGGAAACGGGGCTGACTCAGCAGGAAACTTTATTATTAGGATTATCATGGCTGAGAGTTACCAAGTCTGGCAAACCCCTAGTAAAATAACACACAAAAGAGAGGCAGTCCCTGCTGTGCTGCTTCTGTACATCTGGTATAAAATGAAAATGGGTCGTTTTACCCCTTTTAGTTGAATGCCAACCTTCCACAGCAGATACTGCAAACACCAGTCTTAACTATTTTCTCTTCTATAAACTGGTAACAGAACTTTGAGGGGTGCTGGACAGGCCAGAGATGAATACAGAGCAGCCTTGGAAGTAAAAAGGGTTGTTCAAGGTGATTTTTCAAAGATCACTGGTCCCATTTCACTCCCACACCCTGCCATACCACAATGAAGTTACTCAAGACACTCAGGGCCAAGAAAGAGATGTTATTTTATTTAAAGAAAAAAGTATCTGTAGTTCTCCTCCTGCAACCTTCTCCCCAGTCTCAGGTACGGCTGCTAATAATAAACTCTGCAAAGCAAGTATCAGGGTTTGAAAGAGAAATGACAATAAAGGGAATGAAAGGACTGGAGTCTTTGATGGTTACTTGCTCCCCGAGTGATTTGCATTTGTTTTCAGTGTTGAAAACAGTCAGTAAAATCCATAAAGTCACCAAATACATTGTAACCCCTGTGTCTAGTTTCCATGGAGAATATAAAGGTTTGGCTTTGGGGTTTTTTCAGCTTCCTAGTACTAGATGTTTTCATCACTGTCTTCTATTTTTGAGGCTGGATTTTTTTTGTTTTTCTAGATGACCTTTAATTTCTAAGCAATTCCCTGAATAACAGTCATAATTATTGCAAAATCCTGGTTTCTCATTTGACAGGTAGTACAAAACAAAGCTGGACACGTGCAGATCAGCACAATGACCAGCACACTGAACACTGTTGAAACTTTAATCTCAGCAACTCTCAAAAGCTTTAGTTAATATACAGTTGCTGTGTGACCCCACAGTTTTCAGACTCCCTGCAGCAAATCCACAGCCTATAGACAAGGACACACATCTGTTAAGCAAAATACAGCTACGTACTTTCACACCTAAAATGTGCCTGCAAATGTCCAATTTCTTTTAAAGGGAATTTAGAATAGATGGAAACATGTATTTTCGGATAAAAATCTAGTTGGGCTGAAAGGGAATAAAGAATAAAATTTCCCTTGGGCAAGGTAGTCTGTAATGTGTCAGCATCTTGCAGTTTTCATGGTTATGGTCCAGTTCTGGATGCTTTGGGGAGAAAGACTGATCCTGCTGGTCCGGCTGCTCCTACCCCAGGGTAGGGAGGAAGGGAAGGAATTATTGGCAGCAATGCAGGGAGAACAGAAACCCTCCAGCTCTTGCTGCTGGGCACCTTGAAGAGAGCGGGATGAGAAGGATTCTGTCCCTTGTGTTCTTCAGGAACAGCCTCCTGACATTCTCCAGATCACTGCAGACTTTTCACATGTGAAAGTGGGGCAGCCTTTTTTACCTCCCCATCTGTCAAAGTCTGTTGTGGCAGCTGAAACAGAAAGCTTTTCCCTTTCAGCTCCACGAAGGAATCCCCAGGGAGTCTGCCACATCCTCCCTGCCTCAGCCCTGGGCTGTCTGGCACTCAGAAGGGGCTTTCACGGTCCAAGGTCACTGCTATGGTGTCTCCTCCCTCACAGGTAACCAGGTTCTTACCTAAAGTGATAATATCCATGTTTCTAATCCCCAAGGCTCCTAGCATCAGGAGGAATACTCTCTGCAGGAAGGGCTCTGACTCCAGCAGGGTACAACCCTGGAGATTCCACCCCAGCTGTGCCATGGACCTCTGTGCCTGTCTATGCTGGGCGCCAGGGAACACCACAGCAAAGAGCACCTACACATCAGAGGTGCTTGATCCAGGCAGGCAAAACAAACTCAACAAGGGAGAGGGAGGGGAAACCAGGATGTAAACACTGTCATTCTGTCTCCTCTCTCTTACTCTGTCCTAGCCTGATCATCTTTCAGGATGTTGCATTATAAAAGCAAATACCTGGAAGCTCAGCATGAAACGCATCTCCTTCCTGGTGTACGTGATCGCTAGCACAGCCCCAGAGCTTGCTGCTGAAATAGAAATTTTCTCTCATAGACCTCCTGGTCTCTTTCACATGCTTCTGGTTTTTTTCCTAAAGAACCATACCCCCGTATTTTAGGTTTTAATTGTCCCCCACAAGAACACCACTGTTTTCTGCTCCAAACTTGGTCTTTCCGCACTCAGGTTTTTACCTCCCTTAAATTTCAAATATATTCCACTGAGAGCTGTGAAGAGAAGCATAGTGAACTACTCTTAGGCTTCATCTAGAGATAAAAAAAAAAAAGAGGCATGCACCAAAGAGAACAACTTTGAATTGTCTGAATTAGCCACAATACCAAAAGGTCATTTTTAGGAAGGTCTGTCATTTAAGGTCCAGCTGAGCTCACACACTGCAATTCACAGAACCAGTGTCATCAAGGGAAAGAATTCCTGCTCTGCTCCTGCTCTCGTGTGAGCTGACACATTGCCATCCCCATGAGCTCCAAAGGTACATGTTGCAAGCACCCACTCTGGGTGGTTTATTAGACTGCTGATCAGAAATAGAATATTTCAGTGATAAATAATTTATAGCTATTTGGTGTTGGATATTTTTTATCATTGGAACACTTTCTCTGCTTACAGCTTACAAAGGATTAAATGCTGTTTCCAATTCCCATTGTAATTCTTATCAAGTGCTGACATTGAATTTGAATATTTTAAAGAAAATAGAAACCCCATTATGTGACCCCCCCAAAATACTAAATTAAGATTTGTCTTCTAGCTTTTACAGTTTCTGTTTGACTTAAATTTCAGGGTGTTCATTTGTAATGCATAAATCTCTCTATGTAATTAGTTTGGGTCCACCAAGAAAAATTGCAATTTAGGAGGACACAAACAAATACAGAGAGGGAATTTTAAAAATATTTTTTTCTCTTCTAAAATGTTAGGTGGTTTTGCTTTCTGTCTTTTTTTATTATGTGATTGAGTCATGATTTTTTAAAACTCCAAATTCAAGAGGAAATTCAGGTTAGCTCTTCAAAAATGCGTGACAAGATTGAAAACAACTGCTCACTGAAGCTCACTTTGCTGCCAAAATGCTGTCTTATGATAAATGTATCGTCTTCTAAAACCATTAATCTGGCTTATATAAAAATACTCAGTAACACTTCTTTACAGGCTCAAAAACTAACTTCACTGTTTTTTGCAGGGAGAGCATTAAGGAATCTATAAGGAAGCCATAAAAAAAAGGCAATCAAGCCCAAATTTCTTGAAGTTAGAAAAACGACAAAATTGCTTTCAAGAGTTGAAAGCTTCTGAGGTAATGGAGGGAATGCAGCAAAAAATGCTCACAGAGTAGAAAGGCAAAGGACTGGAGAATAAAGGCTTCATTGACAGCCCCTACTTACCTTCCCAGTCTCCTTGAGGGCTGTCGCTTGTGTGGAGCCAAGAGACAGGTTTGTGTCAGTTGCTGACACAGAGCTGAGCAGAAGTGTGGTGTCCGAGAAAACCCAATTTACAATTCGTGCTGTTGCTGGGCCTGAGAGAGGTGAGATCACACCCCACAGCTGTCCCCACACATCCAGAAACTACCTCAGCCAAAATGGAAATGTCCTATGTGAAGAGGGCACACTGAACAGCTTGTCACCCCCTCTAACATCTCCCAGATTTTGTCAGCATGGGAATGCACGCACTCACACTGCTATTTAGCTTCCCCCATCCAAGCAGAAAGACTTGCTGCAACTTCCCTCCCTCGCATTTCCACTCCATGTGGAGTCAGCAGCAAGTTCCTGACACACATCCCCCTTCCCCAGCTAGACAACAGCTTCCCCCAGTGAAGTGAGCATGCTGCTCCCTTGTGCACTGTTACAATGCAAGATGGTCTTATTCACCCTCCCTCCTTTTCCTAAAAAATCTCTCAACGAAATTCTAGCAAAGGTCCCATTTCCCTTCTGTATCTTCAGGAGTGGCACGTCTTTCTTTGCTCGGAGGTTATTTATGGTGAAAGCAGACTCCTGTTTTCCTCTGAGTTCCCTAAATAAGCTCCTTCCTGGGATCCTGAAAGAGATTTTGCAGCTGTCATCATTCCCTGGGGTACAGCAGGATCCTAGAAAATTCTTGCAGGTGCCTCTGTGGGATCCAACCCTGAGGTTTCTCAGTTTCATAAATTAATGCTTAACACTTGAGACATAGTAACTAACCATTCTGCCTTTCCAAGGACATTACAAGTAAGGAGCAAATTGCAGTATCAAGGAAAGAGGGTTGAACTAATATATTTTCCTTCATATTTGCTGTGGAAATTTCCTACCTAAGAACTGCTAAAGACAGTAACTCACTAAACCACAGGCTCAGTCATGCATTTAATTCTGAAGTGTGGTGGGATTTGATCTTCTCAGTCCATACGAGGTCGTTAAAAAACACGCCCAGAAAAACCCATCATCAGCACCCTGGAAGAGGTCCTGCACAGCTTCTTGCCTCTCATGTGTGGAAGCAACCCTTCCCACCTAACACATGCTTTGAGGCACATCTGAGGTACAACTTACTGTTTCATAGAATCATAGAATTATTAAGGTTGGAAAAGACTTTTTAGATCACTGAGTCCAACATAGCACCACCGCATTACCATTAAACCATGTCTCCAAGGGCCACATCCACACATTTTTTGAACACTTCCAAGGATGGTGATTCCACCACTTTGCCTGTTCCTATGACCAACAACTCCTTCACTGAAGAAATTTTTCTTAATATCCAATCTAAATCTCCCGTGTTGAAACTTGAGACCATTTTCTCTGGTTCTGTTACTTGTTACCTGAAAGAGGCCAACCACACTCACTCATGCTGCACCTCCAGGCACGTGACCATGAACTGCATCTGCCAGGTAAGACATAGGTATCTGCTCTGAATCACTCTCCTGTACATCAGTGCCAATAGGGGACTGTTCATTTCATCCTCTGATTTCACCATCGCTGATAACAACAGGTCTCAGAAAAAGTTGTGTGATTTAGACAGTCAGCCAGTTCTAGAAACTGTTGCTCTTCAACCCTTTCAGCTACTGAGCCTTTTGGAACAGCTCCGAGCTGTAATTAACTGTACAATGCTTTTGCATCTTTTATGATCTGTTGATGCTGGTTTTTCATGTCCTCATTAATTTGCCAATGAAACATGGCACGTAGAATTCATGTGTTTTGCTAGGGACAAACTGGTTAGAAGATAGTGTCAGGAAACTACAGATTAAAATGTTTCCCACTCAAAAAGCCTAAGAATTTAATGAAAAGAGACTCTATAATCTGTTGTCCTCAGAGGTACTGCTGATAAAACAGGTTTGATTTTATTTGTGCTGAATCTAGTTAAGGGAGAAATGTTTGATACTGTGGAATCTCATGATTAAGGGAAATTTGCATATTTGAAAAGGAAACTTGACTCCTGTAAGTTCAGGTTGTTGGAGTAGGCCTTCAACAACAGAATAGCAAATCAGTCATTTCTTCAGGTACGTAATCATCTGTCAGTACAGGTGTTTTTTTTAAAAAAGGGTTCTTTCATTTTCTTTTTTTTCTAATTTCCACCTCCATCTGCTCTTCTTTAGAACGGCACACCTTCAGTCTAAGAACTTCAAGGCACTGAATGAAAGCTGCCTTATTTGCAATGTCCACGGAGGGATGTAATAAGCATGGCAATAGCAGTCAAATCCACCTAGGCCGGACCTGCCTGGTGTTTATAGTAGCTCATTGTTGTTAGTCTTATCTAAAAGTTTATCTTTTCTTTTTTATCAAATTACAAAGTCTAATTCTTTCTTCAAACAATTGGTCAGTGAGAAGTTTTCTTCTTTTCCCAACACAGTGGTACTTTTGGTGAAGAAATCTTACTTTGTGGTGATTTTTCCCCAACACAGTATATATAATGTGACTCTGCATTCAATCAGCTGCCATTGATTCTCCTTAGATATTTCCCAGCAGTCCCATGCCAGACCCCAAAATGGCTCAGGGCTGCAGTTAATATTCTCCCACTTGTTTGACAAAGAGCAGACACAAGTCATTGAATGAATATTCCAAAACAGTTGGCCTAACTGAGGAAACAAAACAACCCATTCCTCATCCCCAGAGTCAAGTAGTTTTCCCAAGAGGGTTTTAACTTTGGCTTTGAAAATATATCAAGAGATTTTTTGGTTTTAGTTTTTCCAGGGCAAGGATATTCACTCCAACAAAAATAGATAATGAACTAGAATGCTGTCAACCTCGTTAAGAAGTCAACAATCCCATGAAAATGTATGGCTTACTCAGCTCTTGGTTAAAGCCAAGCGGAGCTCGTGGCTCCGTAACTAAGAGATCTGGGCGAAAGCAGGAACCACCTTGCCAGGAGTGTTGTAAATGCTAGGAAAAGTGTCATTTTTCTTGCAGAGGAGACTGCAGCACGTTTTCTGGTCATGGGAGTGCTTCCAGTTCAGATGTGTCTATTTATGTTGCCCTGTGACTAACTGCATTATAGCTTGGGGGGTCCAGCCAGAAGCCCCACAGCCTGACATCTCTCTAGTAAATCACACTAATCAAAACTGAAATGCTCTTTTCTTTCTGTTTCTTTTCTTAAATGTTCTTTTTTGAAGTAAGAACAAATACCAAGAGAGACAACTGAAGAAGAAATGGTCTTGAGTCACACACCCAGCTAGTTTACAGCAGCACAGGGCTGCTGCACACAGGAGAAAAAGCCGGTTTGCACAGGCAGAAGAAGCAGGTTCTCCAAGGTCACACAACTCAGGTGATGTCTCAGTACTGCCAAAAAGCTAATGGCTTTTGGATCAAAGTTCACACTCAAAGATGAGGTTTGGGATGGCCATTCTGGGACTCTCCCCATTGCAACTGATTGAGTTGACTCATGTTTAGTCTCTCTGCCTTTACAAAATACTCCAGTTTTGGAAAAGGCTCAGAAAGACAATGAGCAAAATTGCAAAGGAGGAAAAAGGCAGCTTCTCTTTTTTTTTTCAGGCTATTATTTACTTAGCCATTTTCAGGGCTATGGGAATACATGGGATTCTGTGGGTTGATGGCGTTTTTGGGCTTTATCCTAGAAGCCTTTTCTTTTCTGAAAACAAGCCAGTGGACCTCCTTCTGTTCAGCACTGCTTAGTAAGGATGATCCTCAATTCCAACCATCTCTTTCTGCCCCTGGTACCCTGTTCTTTCACCCTGTGGCAGGCAAAGTTTGGGCTTTCCCCCTGCCAAGGAAGGCAGAGCACAAAGAGAGAAACACAAGGGCCATGCAGACTCCAAGTTCACTGTCTCCCTCAAGCAAAACTAGAGCAGGACACCTCCCAGAGCCACCAGCAGCAGAAGTGTCTAATTATTTCAGCTGATTCAGAGCCTGATGCCTCTGCCCTGTCTTGCAGACAGTGTGAATGCTCCAGGTAAGACAGGAAAAAATATCTCCGAGTACTGGGAGAAGCTGGTATGTTATTTCTCATAGTGAAAACTAGTAGCCAGCTTTGGTGTAAACAAAAATTGGCTACTTTCTGCTTGTGAGCTGTCTCCCAGATGTCCTCACCCTTTTTTCCATGTCCGTGGTCTTTTTCTCCCATGGGTAAAAATGACATTATTTCTTTGCACTAAACATTAATGATTCATGTCTGCAAGGGCTGAACTGGAAAATTTCCTGCATTATACACCTGCCTCCTGTAGAAGGACTAAATGTACCAGCAGTGGGTGGACTTACTCAGGCTCTTATTAAGCAACATCTGTGGGTGGTTTTTCAGTCCAGCTGTTAACACGTGACTTATTCTGCACTTAGATCAACTATGTCAATGGAAAGAGTAGGCTTCAAGCCTTCTACTGAACGGAAGGATTATAATAATTACTGTCACTATTAAATATCTTGGAAATGCCAGTGGATAGGCTTAGAGCCCCACATGTCAGCTGAATAAATAAGAGCTTGCTACTCACAGGATGACAGGTCAAATGCTGCAAAGTGTTTTAGGGCAGTCATTCATGGACAGGAAATGCCTACTGAGGTATCAGCCACAATCACAACAACCACCCCCTCATTCTTTTGTGGTTTTCCACCTCTCTAAAGGAGACTGGGAGCTGCAACTTGTGCACAAGGAACTAGGAAAGTCAGGTTGTAGAGTTGGCAGGTGGACTCTCCCCCGTAACAGGGTACAAAACATCTTTGCATTTTTTCATACCAAAAGAATGCACAAATTTAAAGAGTCCAGGGTTAATTTGTCCAGGGTTAATTTGTCCCTAAAAGAAACAGGCTGAGGGGATATAAGGCAGTACTTAATGCCTTGACAAAAGAACAGGTTGGCAGCCCAGCCCTCTTAGTGCTGAGCTGCTGGTTTCACTCTGGCTGCTGATTCAAACACCCTGGGAGAGAAGGGACAGGCAGATGGGCATGGTAACCTCTTACACCTTTGCACTTGGGGTACACAAAGTTCAGCTGACACTGCCATTGTACCAACTCAAACAAAACACACACTCTTCTTTAAAGGGAAATGAGAACAAACTGTGGTCAGTAACTACTTTAGGCTGAAATTCAGGAAGATGTGTAGTTATCAGGCAAAAACAAAGGCACTGACAGTGGACTCAGTACACAGATTTTAAATTTCACTGCATTTTAATAGATGCTTCTTCTAATTAATCAATGAATCTAATTATAGGGGTATAGATTATATATATGTAATTCATTATTAATCAGTTAATTTTCCACTAACTTGGTTTTAGTTACTTCCTCTTTAATTAATAGATTTTTACTTTGTTTGCCTATGTCAGTAGTGTACTCCACAACCCAGGAGATCACTTCTTATCTCCATCCTCCAATCTCATTTTTCCTGCCCTGTTTTTCATAGACTTGACATTAAATTTGATTTCTTTCCCTCCTGTTCACCAACTTCTTCTACTGTAGCCAGCAGCCAAGGGTTTCATACCACAAGCAGAGGGAGTCCTTCAACCACAGGAATATGACAGGTGGAACAGCAGCAGGGAGCAAATGCATCGGCTCACGCAGAAAGGTGAGGGGTTTTCCACGTTATCCAGGAGCACAGAGCAGGGACAAGGTGGCTGCCAGTGGCTGGGATTGTCTCTGGGTTCGGGATCTCTGTCCTCACCTCTCTTGCCCTCTCCCAACTACAGCTGCATGGGAGGATGATCACCTTCCCTGCTGGAGCATCAAAAAGCTCCCTTGGGGAGGCCCAGAACAGGACAACAGACAAAGGGCTCACACAATGTACCGCCAAGCAGCAGCACCAGGGCCCTTGGGGGGTGTGATGGACAAGAAGGGGAGAGAAACAGGGAGGCAGTGCTGTTAAGAATCTCATCTCCCCTGCAAGCTGGGGAGATGCTGGGTGGTGGTGACACACCTGTCTGGATTAGTGTGCAGGTAGTCAGGGTCAGCTTCAGAGCAGAAGCAGAAACGCTCTTTAGAAGTGTACTCAGAAACGCAAATTCTCCTTCTCAGATCTCTTGCACATGAAACATATGAAGCCCAGAGTCAAACAACCCACAAAAAGCTCTTCTTACCTCTTTGTTCTCTTTTATTTCCTCTAGTAAAGGTCCTCTGGTTCCCATGTTGCTCAGGGTTGATGCCATGTTAACTGATTTCCTTCTGCTCTGCTCACCAGCCAAAGTGCTTAGCTGCTGCTCAGGAGGCAGATTCAGGTTTGGGAACGTTTCTTTGTTATGCTCACTTATTTTCTACTTTTTCAAAACAAAGCACTCCATTTGCCTATGAAATCTTTGCTCTGACCAGATGTTTCCTTCACTGCCCAGAGCTCTGTGGGCTCACAGATTGCAACAGACACTGTACATTTGCTAACAGGCTGCTCACAGTTTCTGCATTTCTGATGCTGTGTTAAGAGTCATCTCAGCAAACATAATGATACCAACACTATGAACACAGAAGTGCCCTCTCAAGAGTCTTGTATTAATAATTTCTGCTGTCAGGAATACCATTTTAATCCTTTCTACCCCTACAGAGATGCCTGACTTGCAAGTCCCTTAAAAAAAGAGATAATATCACAGATTCAACATCTTATTAAAGTTAAATGAAGGGTGATATGTATAAACAACTCATTTAGTGAAAAGACCAGCATAAAAAGTTGACAACCGGAAAAAGGAATTGAAAAGATTTGTTTGTCAGTATGCAAGTCAAGTGATAAGTCCTTGAGATGCAGGATCTTTTATTCAAGGATGCCTCAAAAAGTTGTATGGCTCTAGGAATATTTAATATTATTCAAACTGTATAGGAAAAACCTATACTGTTTAATTAACACCATAACACTCTAAGAATCTCTGTCTACCTGTAATTTTTTCTATGAATGCTCATACTTCTGCATTCAGTTGAGGACATTGCAATGTAGGGACATCCAGGAGAATCAATCTGAAAAAATATTTTAAGAGAAGTTATTGAATTGCAATAAAATCCTGAGTGGACACCCTTGGAAGCAGAATGTCTGAATTTCACTTTAGCTTATTTTTTGTAAAAAGTTGGGTTCTTTTGTGGGGGGTTTTTTGAGGTATTGGGATATTTCATTTAGGGTTGGTCAAAAAATGTCCAAGGGAAATTTTCCAGTGGAAGTCCCTATATCTCATTGATAATTTTTTTTATTTTTTAAACAAATTGTATTATTTGGACTCAGTTTACCTGTCAGAGTTCTGGGGTTTGTTCAGAACAAGTTAATGAACCAGAGTTCATTATTAGTAATATACTTTTGCATAATTCATACATTTTTTTTGTAATTCTCCTGTTTCCAGATGGATGGTCAGCACCACCCTGCTCTGAACAAATTGGGCTATTCCATCACAAGCACTCCTCAGCTGCATTGATTCTAGTTTGATTTGGATTGAGAATTTCCTGATGGAAACTAAACATGTCATAACACAGTCTTGCTATAGTCATTATTCTGATAAAAATCACTCCTTCCAGAAGCAGCAAAGAAAACTAAGTACTGCAGCAAATGAACCATGCAAAATTATTTCTCCACCACAGTGATGACGGGAAGCATTTAAAACAGTTTTAAATGGTTCATTGTATGGGCATAATGGCACGTGGGGCGATTACTCCAGTCTGAGATCTCCATTGAGGCTGTATTATTTATTATTATTTAAAGATTTGGGGAGCATCTCTTTCCACAGCGGTTAGGTGTTTATTTGCTCATTAAAGTTAATAAATTACGTTCACTTAGAAATAACTGCCCGCAACGCTTGCAATTATAGACACTGTCATTTCATCAGACTGAACAGAAAAACACATCAAGCCAATAATCAGGCAAAACCTTAAACTCAGCATCCTATCTACAGCTTGAAGTCTTGATAGACTCAAATGTTGACAGAGAACTTGAGAACACAGGACTGCAGCTCACTGGCTGCTGTACTCAGCATTTCATGCTGGCTGGAATAGCAAGCTTAGAGCTGAACTAGGAGGGACAGAGTTATGTCTTAAATAACAAGTCTAGGCCCAGTCTAAGAGGCTTTTTTCTTACATTACAACTTGGCAGGGACCCTCACTGTGGTTTTGCACAGGAGACCAGATATCTTCCCATCTGAATCTCTTTGTAGGTTATAGACTTTGTTTTGCCTAAATGGATCAAACCCCTACCTTCTGCTGTCTACAACCCTAAAGGCCTTAGCAGAGATGTTGAGGCCCTTCTGAGAATCTGAGCCAATCACCCACCAAAAATGGGGATTTAACAGAAATGGGATGCCAGATCAAGCACAGAAGCCCTGAGGCACTTCTGTGAGGCAGCTAAAGGGTCCTTTGAGAACATGGTAAAGAATAAGCTAAATTCAAAGTCTTCCTCCTTGTAAATCCAATTGAGCAGTTCCAGAACCAACCCAGAAGGCCATGTAGCAGCCAAGTGATGGATTTGGCCTCAGGCCACACAACCACTCTTGCATGACAGGCCATGCAGGGATGTTATCTCCTCCTCTCATTTTGAACCAGGTCCACTGAGAAGGAAAGCTCTTAAAAATTCATTAAGCTATAAAGTGAGCAGAAGAGACAGGCTAGTGATCAGGAAACACATCTGGGAGTGAAAAATCCTGGGTAGCACATTGTGCTTTAAGGTGCTTGGAAGGAAAAGTGTTTAAGAGAAGCCCTCAGACAACTACATCTAAGGCTATCCAGGGTCTTCAGGTCTATGAAAGATTTATTAAAGCAAAAACTGTCAAAACATCACGATGAAAATGAACACTAACTAAATAATTCAACACATATATTTTCCTGCTAATTAAAGATTATAATCAAAAGTGGTAATGATTTTTGCAATCATGAGTTAAGTGTGTGGAAGGAAAAAGAACTCTCAACGGGTTTTTATTAGAATCAGTTCTAGGGTGTTGAAATAAGGTTGAAAGAAACAGAACATAAACAAGTGTTAATTAATCAGGCATGCTAATAGCACGGTACCTGCATTTTCATAAAATTCCAGGCAGCTCTGTCATTCCCTGTGCAAAACCTCCTTCATACACCATGTCACCCCAGTAAATTTTGTCTCACTTTATGAGTTTCCAAAACTGGTAAAGGATCTGATCATAAATCAAGACATTCAAGGCCAGCCATTTTTTAAACAGCAATCCAGTTTAAAATTAAAATAAATAAAAGATTTCTTTGATTGTCTGAAGTGGTATCTAGCTACGAAAGCAAAGAACTCCTCTTTTGATTTAATTAGACATACCATCACCCTACAAAACAGCCTTGTATGAGAAGGGCAAGGTCAGAGGAAGCCTGAAAACAACAGGTATGTCTCTCCTTATCTTTGGCAGAGTCTGTATGGGGTAATTGTGTACAGTGGCCATGAAGACAACAATAGGGCTGTTAATAATTGAATTCCTCCTAAGATATAAGCTGGCAATAGCACAAAGAAGTATCTGTAGGTACCAGGTGTAATCCATGATGAAATCCTGTGTGCTCCACAGAAGGAGGTAGAACATTCTCTCTCCTGTGGAAGAGAATGCAAGGCTGTTGTGAAAAGCAGCACTGCAATTCACCTCACTTAAGAATGTATCAAATGGATCCTGAAGCACTTTATGTGTTATGGTACTTAATGACTTTAGTGAAATGTATTTTATCTATCTATGCTGTATGCTTCATGTAAAGTAAAGACTTCTGTGCAGGAGAGAGAGAGATAACATCAGTTCACATCTATAGAGGCAAATCAGAAGTCCCCTGAGGGATCCAAACTCTTATCCCCTTGTGGTTCCTTAGTCTACCCACCTTTCCACTTGTCCTGGGTCCTGCCTGGCAATGCACACAACTCCTCATACGTGGAGACCCTGACTCTGAAGGACAGCTACACTCTGCACATGACAGAGTTCTCCAAAACTCTTGTGCCTACTGGTGAGAGGGAAGTATATGTGTCCAGAGCAGTTACCCAAGTTGTCCTTGGAACATAACCCCAAACAGTGGTTTCAGCTATCTGTGCTTGCAAACGTCTTCTGGCATCTCCAGACCCGAGGGCATTACTCCCTATACAGTTGTTCCAGTCCCAAATTCAGCAGCAGAGTTCCATGAGCACACCCAAATACCTCAATTAAGCTCATCTTAGGAAACCCATCCCTGTTATCCAATTACCTTCTGAAAATCTAAATTTGTCTCCATGTCATTGATTCCATTTGCAAAACCATTTTCTAATGAATTTTAAAGTCACTTCTTACTCTGTACGAATGTTTTGATCAACTCTGTAGTAATGCCCCTCACTCAGACTTGACTGGTTTATGAAATTTTTCTAAATGAAGGTCCAAGATGGCAATACCAAGACCCTGAAAACACAGAAGGGAAGTGTCACACAGAGAGAAACAAAAATGAAGCTAGATAACTTGTTTTTTGGTACTGTATTCTATAGTACTTTTTCCCTACTGTTCACAAATAGAGATGATTTGAAGAGTACTTAAGGTCAGTTTGTATGTGATTAAAAGATTACAAAGAATTTGTATACAACTAGATATTTTTCTTTTCTGTTTATGTAAAATCCTATTGACAGTAAATTCAAAAATTCATCTTGTCAGAAAGATTATGGGAAAAAATAACAAATATCTTCTCTGGCTTTTTGCTTGGTTTGTGTTTGATTAAGAAAAGAAAAATTGTTTTACACGAAGGAAATTATAATTTACTCTTCTCAAAAGTATTTCTTTCTAAGTCATTCAAGATGAACTGCAATTGAAACGCTAAATAAAGTGGAAGAAGAAAGAATTAAAACGGGCAGAATAAAAAACATGTTGAGCTACAGGAAGAATATTTTACTGCATGTTTTAAGCTTACTCTTCAGTTAGTATTTTAGAACCAGAATGTATCAAGTAGGCTTTTCTTGTTAAAAATCAACAAAGTAGCATGCATTATGTCAAAGTAAGATATTTTTCAGGTGTTTGAGTATCTCAATGACTAAAAGTTAAAAGTGGACCTGATCTGAATGCATTAGAGACTGAATTTCCTATTTCAAGAAGCTGGTGTACTTATCTCTACCCACGTGAAATGAATACAAATTACTGCTAAGAAAACAGATTTTCAAAATGCTTTAGGAGAAAAACCCTTCTGGAAGGGATGTCAAGATGTCATTTAGTCGTTCTTTCTACATTAAGACAAGATCAACTCTACTTGAATTATGCCTTGCTGATGTTTGTCCTACTTAAAAATGTTCTCAGTAAAGTTTCAGTGATGGAATCAATCAATAATAATGGCAGAAGGATTGGGAAAGTTTACTCATTTTCGTTATGGCTTAATTGTTTTGAAACATTAATGATTTTATTGCCTATAATCTTGATGGAAAGATGCATCCAGGGAATTTCTAGAAGATATTAATTGTGTTTTCATCGCACCGTTGCACTGATTTGCAGAAGTGAAACAGTCTCTGTTACAATGATGAAAATCTGATTTATTTCCTGATTAGTCCTGATTCCTCTCCATCATATTAAAGGCACAGTGTAGCGGTTGGCAGGCCATTCGTTCCCAAGGCACAATCCTTCTTGCATCAGCCTCGAGTCAAAGGAGCAGGAAAGGACCCTGCTGACCCACAAAGGTCTGAGTGAGTCATAGAACCTGCAATAGGAACATCCTGCAGATGCTATAAAAGAGAGTAATAGCAATTCCTCCCCTCAAAGCCTGTGTTGTCCCTGTATCCCTTGTACATACTGGCAGTCCCATTCACACTTACTGGGGTGCAGAATCAATGCCACAGCAAAAAAAACTTTTTAAGGCATTTTGTGAGCAAGGAAGCAGTACCTAACGCTTCACTCATTCCATAGGATAAGGCAGCAAGTATTTTCCTTCATGTGATTCATTTGAGGTGTTCAAGGTGTGGTATTTCCAGGGTCAGATTATTTTATCTTAACTAAGGATCAGTATGTGGAGGTTAAAAGGGATTTACTGTCGCCTAGTAAAAATAGAAGACTGAAGAAAAAAATCTTACCATGGAGGCTGATTGCACTGAGGCAGTTGGTAGTTAGACAGATTTGTTGACAATGGTCTAGGGTGATGCTTCTCGTGAGGCTTCAGGGGTCCCTTAGGCTCTAACATGCAAGTAACAGGAAGGCACACGGTAAGGACAGAAATAATTGGTGGAAGAACAAAGCACGATGCAGTGTCAAGTCATTGTTCTAGTCAGCACGTGCTCTAGGATGCTAGAACAGGAAGATCGTAGCACTGGTTTCACTGCAGTGTAAAATTAGCCATAAGGATCAAAACTGAATGGAGTTAGTACCATGCACCTAAACTCAGACTAGAAATGGCTTGTTCAGGGACAAGTGTTGGGTAAGAAAGGATGTGTCCAAACCCACTCCAGAGATGTAGTTACAAAATCCCATTGGATAGTCTTTAATAAAACTACAGTGGTGGGGGGGGGAGCACTGACGTGTGCACCGATGATGTTCTGCTGCTATTCACCTGCACATAGGTAAATTAAGGGGTTTTTTTGTATTTTTAATGATTGGGTGGGGTTTTTTTTCCTGAGAAATTGCTTTTAGAAAGTAGCAAATTGCCCAGTTCCTTGTCTGAGTAGTAAATGTTTTCCCACTTAAATTCAGAGAAGCAATTTTCTGCCTGCTCTGCTGCTGCCATTGGAGCACTGTCCTTGACATGGCTGGGACTTACTCTCTTCCTGACGCCAGCAGTATTTTTTGCTTTCTCAAAAGGAAGGTGCTGATCAAATTCTATGGTCAAAGACTCCCTGGATTACCCCTTTTCACCCTCAGTGCATCCTCCCAGCATCCCACAGATCTTTAACTCAAAGGAATCCACCTCCTTCAGGGAAGACGGGTTCTTTTTTCCACTGTTTTACCAGATGAAACTTGAGGGCAGGTCTTTGAGGATGACATAGGAGGTTAGATGAGAGAGGCTGCAGCTTGCAAGCAGGCAGTAATTTTGTTGGAGAGAAGTGAGTGAAGAAAAATCCTAACATTTCCCGGATTTTTCTACATCTAATGTAAGTCTCTCTCCTCCTTCTCAAGCAGAAGCAGGCTGTAGTGGGACCTTCAGAAAGAAGATCTCATTCCCCCATCTGGAACTGGGCAGCTGTAGTGATGCACAGAAAGACACAGAGCTGGCTTTCATGGCCTGGAAACAGTTTATCTGAAATGGTTTTACTCTAATGAATAATTTTTTACTTAAAGCAGTTGTCCAGTCTTTTAATTACCTCTTTCATTACTTCCTAGGGAACTAACTGCAAGCCAAATCACATTCATTGAATTTAAATTGCTTGGATCTGAGAGGCTTTTTCTTCTGGGCTTTTCAGAGGTCTGGTACTTGCTGTGGAAGTTTTCCAGTAAGAACAAATGGAGTGTGTTTCCCAGGACCCATAACTTCAGATCACTGTGACTTTTTACACTTGATCATTAGAGGAAAGCAGCAGAATCAAATGTAGCATTCTGCTTGACACTTTTTGTGGGTAAGCAAGGTCTTCAATACTGAGTCTGACCCCCTGCTTGTCAATGAACATTGTCTTTTGTTTTTATGAAGTCTCCTACACCTTCCTTCTCTCCTCAAGTAGTCTCCACTGCAAATTGCTGTTGCTCTCAAACCTCATCCCCCTGAATGGCAAGTGGTTGAACAGTTTATGGATGTTGGGTTTGAATTCAGTGACAGCAAAAAGTAGAGACATCTCCAGTCTGAAGGCAGAAGTTTGTAGGGCACTTCAGTCTTGTGCTGTTGAAGAGATGGAACCTGGAGTGTCTAGAAATGCATCAGCCTTTCCATCATTCTACCACTCCAGGTGCCTACACGTCACACTTGTATTAAACACAACAATTGTGCAAGGGGACACCCTGTCTCAGGAAGTAGGAACAGCTTCTAATTTCCATCATTCTCCTTGTTTTGCACTGATTTCCTTTTTGGCTTCATGCACAGGAGCAGCAAACAGAGTTTATATTCTGATTGAAGTATGACCAGCGTCTCTTGCTTAACTAACAGAACTGTTCAGTCTGACCCCAGAGTTGAAGTCAGTTCAAACCCTACATTCAGAGCATTATTGATAGAAAGCATGTTTCTCATGTAGGCAGTTATTACTACCCACTGCTATTACTACAGGCAATGCTTCACCCACCAAAAATCCCAGTGAGGTGATGGTTAAGAAGGGCCAATTCCTTTGCACAGGTATAAATCCCCAGTAATCAGTGGAGACATAAATTCATAAACATACACACACAGACAAATAAAAAATAAAATTTAAAAAAAGGCAATGAGACTTCACTGTTTACCTGCACAAATAGTGAAAAACGTGCCTGAAGGAAAGGACTTGTTCTCCTGTGATGTGACCACAAATACGGGTCAGAAGAGGCAGCAGGAGGTATCAACTCCTCCTCCTCATAAAAGAAGGCAAAGCTTAAGTTCTGAGGAACAGTGAAAAGATTCTTGATGATCTTATAAGAAAAGTGGAAGAAGAATAAATAAGTAAAAGTGCTGGTGTCTTGAAAGGTTCTCAGGCAGCAGCCCCTGCTATGCCATTAATATGGAAAGCTTGCAACACATCCTGTGGCACTCCACCGGCAGAAGGCAGCCTCCCAGCAGCCAGCCTCGTGCAGCCAAGGATCAGCTCTGTGATTCTGGTGAGCTGAAAAACATCCCCAGCCCAGCAGGAGTCCCTCTCTGAAGGAAGGGAGAGCAGCAGGGACCCCAGGTTGCAACAAGGCTGGCATCAGGAAGTACAAGCCATCAGCTGCTGGCATGTGATGTCTGTAAGTGAGCTGGGATACTGACAATGGACATTTCTGTATCTCACAGCCAGCAAAATAAGTGGGTTTTGGAGTAGATCCGAACCTCCTTGCATGAGGCACACAGTGATTTAAGCAGTTTTATTAAATTTTTTGAGGTCTCCTGCTCACATGCAATATTTGTGCCTTAAATCCAGTTTATCTCTCAGCCACATTCAGTTCTTGCAGATTTCAGGACTGCAATTCTGAGTGCTGGTGAAAAAAAAAAACTTGGCTTACAGAACAGTAACACTGTCACCATTGAGTGGTAAATCATTACAAGAGGCTGACATGACCCTTCTTCGCTGGGTCATGGGTCTGAAATAAGGCGGGTCTGAAATAAGGCATTAAACATTTCTCACTGCTCACTTGAATTAACAAAAGAAAAGGAGAATGTAGAGGCTTAAGTTAAAAACAGCTGAAATCATTCTTAGTTATACAGACCCAGATGCACAATTGTTTAGGTACTTGGCTCTGATGAAATCTCTGTGATGTAAGTGTGATGGAACAATCTGTAGTTATGCTATCATGTCTGACATGAATTCTTACACCTCTCCACGTGCAAACTGAAAACCATGCTAGGGAAATAAAAAGTGCCCCTGTGGAGTATAATGATAGCAAAGAAAAGAGATTGGCCCTGAGGCACTTGTGCCTCCAAATGATTGCTCAGTTGAAGTACTATATTGTGACAGAGTTGCCTCATTCCCCATGTAGAAACCTCAGGTCAGACCTTATTTGAGAAGGTGAATTGAAGGTTGTTTTAAAAGGTGAGCTCTGACATGTCTTTATTTTCTGAAGCCTGAGAAAACACAGGTTTGCAAACACTGCCATAGTGCTTTCTCAAGCAGAGACAGCTCTTTTGTTTCCCAAAAGCATGATGTGGTTGGTCTCCCCGAATGCAAGTTAAAACAGAAATCTAAATCAGCTCTGAGAGAAGAAATTGCATTAGTGGAATTAGAAGTGTTCAGAGATCCTTATCTGGTTCTCTAGGTACATGACAGGGCAGAGTACAAAAGAGAAAGCAGAAAAATTCCTGCGTGCACGATGCCACAGACAGGAGGGTGTTCGGCTTCAGGGTGATATGCTACATTGTTCCCTGAATAAGGCAAAGGTGGAAGTTGCTGTTCCTTTGCAAGGCAGCAGAGGAAAGCAGTGGCAATGATTTCCCTCCCCCAGATATTTAACTGCACACCAGCAAGAACCAACTCAGTCGAACAGTTCTCAAAACAGTGCAACTCCAAAGACTTATCTACAGAGGGCATCTATCTCCTTAATATCACACCCTTGGAGATGGAAATGATTTGATTCTTTTTTCATTTAAATTCCTTTCAAGGGGAATGTTGCCAACTCCCATAGACCTAGTGTTTACTGAGAAATTGAAGTTGTCATTTTTAGCCTCTCAAATGCCAGTGACAATCAAGGAAAAAGCTGGTTTGTTTACAGACATTTTTAGCATGATGGTGGAGAATAGCCAGCATAAAAAAAGTTCATCTTTCCTACCCATTCTCACATCCCATGATGAAAATTGAAATAAAATAGACTTATCTCCAGGAAGATATGTGAGATTTTGTTGAATGAGCACAGTATCCGGGTCATTAAGATGTCCTCAACAACTGCTGCTGATAGCAAAAATTCATGAAGAATGAATGCTCTTTGAGTATATCCAGAGAGAGATGAGTCCATCGGTTTAGTAATTGTGCTTTACAGCCTGCCGTAGCATGAACTGTCCTCTGCAGTGTCACAGTGACAAATCCACTGCATAACCTCCACTGGGCTAAGGGCAATCACACCATGTAGAGAGGAGTTGGCATCCTTGCAGCCAAGACATCTGAACATTGGAAACCCCAGCACAGACCATCAGCTCTCAATGGCTGGCATAAGGGAAGGCCTCTCTAAGCCTTAGAGACCGGCTAAATGCAGCCCTGCAACCCAAGGAAGCACCTGCCCATCCTTCTTCAATCTGTGTCATCTGCATGCTGGGCTCCAGCTAGATAATTTAACTGAATAAATATTTCATCACCCATTCTTCTTAGCGGAGGGATGACCTGTCCCAGCTCCCAGGCAGGGCAGTGAAAGATGACACTAATCTAAGCAATGCAATTCTCTAGAAGTTGGGGTGGGAGAGGGAACTAGCGGAAGGATTAAGACCCTCATTAAGATCGTCTTCAGAATTTTACTCCCTTTAAAAAAATACCCTCAGAAGCTGCTTTTTAAATAACTTAAAGGAAGAAACTGCAAGAGAAAAGCAAGACTGAAACTGTTGTATTATTCTGAAGGAATACTGGTTAATTTTGGTTCATTAGTGCCTTTTATTTTGAGGGAGTGCTATCTCTTTGAAAGTTGAAATACAGCCTGGGCACCAGAATCCTTTCACCTGCCAACCCAATGCAACAGTTTAACTGCATTCATCTACTACAAATGAGGCTTTAGGCGTAAAAGCAAGGAAATTTATTAGCCATGATTGAAATTCCAATCGGGAATCCAGGGACACAATCCCCTGTGTTGACGGCTCTTATAGCAATCCAAAGATACCCAGGTGTGAGACACTACTGTTCTCTGTCCAGAAATTATTAAAAACTATAGGATCTACCAGAAAAAAAAGAGATGTTGCTTGCTGAACTGTAACAATTCAGGCTGTTTAACTTCCACCCTGAATCCTTCTTGGAGGCCTGCCAGCATCTCTTGATATCAGTTACTCAAAATGTTTGTGTAGAGTAAAAGATACTGGAGTATGATACACATAGTCCTTGCTTACAATACAAACAATGCCTGTTTTGTAAGCAAGGTTTCCTCATGATGATTGAATGATTAAACTAAGAGAAGAAGCAGATGCAACAGATATAAACACTATATATTTTAGAGGTTGAGATAACCTGCATTCACCCTGCCTCATGCACTGAAGTCGCTGTGATGAGATTGAAGGGTTTTCTTTTGCAACATCCTGATCCAAGCAATGAGGAAGCTGAAGGCTGAAGCAGCAATTACCTTCACAGGTAGTAGGTTTCTAGTTGCATGCCAGATTGCAGCATCCTACCATCACAGTGCATCCACAGGAAGAGATTTTCATGCAGTGCTTTCACATTCTACCTGCACTGTCCTTGTCAGGCTTTACCAGTAACTCCGAATTAGCTACTTTTAGGGAACTCAGAGCAATTCCACTTACAACAGGACTCTGATGTTGTCTTTACTCCACCCTCCGACTATGCTTCTGGATTCTGGGATGATTTGATTGTCCTGATAACAATAAACAGTTTTGGATGCAACACGCTTCTCATTTTCCTAAATAAGGATTTCCACAGATCTGAAAAGAGTTAGCTAATCAAAATCCTTATCAGGCATACTTGCTTGCTTGAGCTGTATCTTGGGTACCTAATTATATACCTTGCACTTAAATATACGGATACCTTTACAGTCTTGGTCTGATGATGGTCCTCCCCAGTTCTGCTGGTTGAGCCCACTGTGAAATAGAGAAAAAACGTGGCAGAAGGAACTCTCATTTCTGCAGGAAGAGAACAGTACAGAAAAATAGAGAAGGTTACAGCTGCATCACCGGAACTGGTTATTAAACTTCCAAAACTTTTTCAGTATTGGCCACTTACACAGGACTGACTCCTGAGGGTTCTTGCATAGAACATGAAGCTATCTTTGCAACAGACTTTTGTCATAGCATGGATATGGACAAAAACAAGCTTATCTCCTTGATCACTAGCAGAGTTTAGTTTCAGCACAAGGACTGAAAGAATGCAGATCCCTTCACTGGGAACAAGGGAATTTTTTTGATCAGTGGGTTGGTTTTGATAACAATAATAGTTTAAAAAATTATATTATACTATAAGCAATATCTATCATTATATATTATATATTATATATTATATATTATATATTATATATTATATATTACATATTATATATTAATATATCGAATTTATAAGTAATATTTAGTAATATGTATTATTNTTATATATTATATATTATATATTATATATTACATATTATATATTAATATATCGAATTTATAAGTAATATTTAGTAATATGTATTATTAATATATTGTACTATATATTATTATTGGTATGTTATGTAATTATTATATGATTATGTTATGTGCAACATATTTGTTGTTGTTATTATTACTATTATTAATGGTGGTGGTGGGTGGGTGTTTCTTTCTCCTTTTAAATGAAAATGTATCAGTAAAAAAGCAAAGTTATGGAAAGACACAAAATAAGGGCTTGGTGGATGTTCTCCTCTCTTCCACCCATGAAAAACAGGCAAATTTACTGGGCAGGGCTCTGCTGAGTGAGAATCAACTAAATACCTTTGGACTCTTAGGTCATGTGTGTAGTTAAGTGGTTCATCCAGAATGTGGTGATCTGTACAGGCTCGTGTTGCCTTGCTGAGTTTGGGATTTGTACCTTACACCAGTGTTACACCAAGACTCATTGGCAACTCTGTCTATACAAGGAATGCAGAGCAACAGTCCCTGTCCCTGGTTCTAGATCCTCTGGGAGGACTTTGGGAACATTGTTGTTGATATCTGTGGGAGCAGGATCATGTCCTGTGACCTTACCAAGTTTCCTATGCTTCTCATTCTCCCCTCATTTAAAAGCCATTTATGAGACTTTACTCAAACTTTCCAAATAATTTCACTTTTAAATATAACCAAGCCTGGGAAAATTTCTTTTCATAATGAGAAATTTGGGAAAGTTGTATCCCTGCAGAAAAAAAAACACAAAAAAAGACAGTATAATGCAAGCTGTTATAAACCTTCACCCTTGTGTTTCCGTTAGCAACTGTTACAATGACAAAAACAAAACCAAGGAACTGTTGGAAAGGGGTGCTTGCAGAAATGAAGGAGGACATCACAAGGAAGTCACTCATTTTTTGTGATTGGGGTTTGTGAAGCAAGAATATACATTTGTTAGACTGCATGGGGAAGCATTTTGACTGGCTGTGATGAGATGTATGCACAGCACAGGGGTACCTAGGAACAGGAGGAACTGGAGTCAGTGACATGGGAGTTTTTTTCCATTGCTATGCATGTTGCTTGAACAGGCAGCTGTCAGCACACTGGGTAACTTTTAGGGCCATTGGTTGGGCACAAGGTAAAATTAAAGCCCCATGTTTGATCGTCACACTCTAAGATGTTCCGGTTCTTAGGGCACAACGCTCTGACTAATATAAACAGCCTTGGAGATAACAGTCAGTGTTTCACCTTCACCTGGGGAGTTTGATGGTTATTTGAAGAGCTTTTTTCATTTTATTTTGTTCTACTTTCAGGGAGAAGGACCTAATCCTGCTGTAGCATTTATTTAATATAACTCTTTTGAAGTGACTTCTTGCAGTTTTCATGTTTGCTTGAGATTTTAAAATGTTAAAGAAAACAGTGTAGAGCCTTTTATTCTCTTTGTCAGCATGAGAAAAAAAAAATCATTAGATTTAGAATTCTAAATGAGAAGATATATCAAGGAGAAAACAGGACACCAGTCTAAAGAAAAAAGATGTGATGCTTACACTCTTGGAAGGACTGTGGAAAAAACCAAAAACATTCTTCATACACAAACCCTTTAAGGCATTATAAACGGATCTTTAAAAATTCATCTGAATTGAATCCAGACTTTCAAATTCCAGCCTGAGGTGACTTGGATTTCGTTGTTAAGTACATTTAAACAAAACTCTTTTTATGTTCTCCTGAACTAACAATAATGGGAGAAAAAAGATTAGAAATGTGCAATTGCAAATTCCTTTGACCCTGAAGGTCTTCGACTCTGTTTTTAAAAAAAATCTAGCTATTGCTCTTCTCCAAAATTGAATATTAAGAGAATGACAGGAGCTCCAAGAACAGTGGTTTTGTTTAAGTGGATGACTTTTTCATCATTACTTTTTTCTTGCTAACTTGGACTTTCTTTTCCTCCAGGACCAAAGAGAGTGAAAAGAACTGAAGCTGTTACTCTGGCCCGGTGAACTCTATTTCCCTATGTTCCCACAGTGCCTAGAGGGAATTTTGCACACTGGCTGCAGCCACTGCAAAGTCCTGGGACCACTCCCCCCAGGCAGTCTGGGTACCCCCTCCTGCTCCATGCAGCTGTGATGGGATGGGGAGTGGTGGGGCAAGCACAAACTCCTGCTCTCACATTTCCAGGCTACCGATGTAGGCACTGAGTTCTGCTCCATCTGTCCCATCAAAGCCTCGAGCCTTCCCCTCTCCGAATAACCAGCACAAGGCTTCAACATGCTGCAGCAATGTGTAAAAAGCCAATCCTCCAAAGGTTACAAAGGGCCTGTTCATCATCTCAACGTGATTGCTGCAGTCTAATCTCAGCCTGTGTTCTTCTGTCCAGAAGGAAAGTTTTATGATGGGAATTCCTGACCAGAGATGTTTTGTCACCTAATTCTGAATGCCAAAGATTGTTCATTGCTCCAGTCCTGTACTTCACCATAACGCCATAGCCAAAATCAAGAACTCAGAGGTAAAAAAAGGAGACATGGTATCTGAAGAAGATGGTTTTTCTCAAATCTTGCTCTGCCTGCATCTCTCCGTTAGCTACTGGATCATACCCATCTGATGGACAGACCTGAAACGGACCTGATCTGGTTCAGAATTAGAAGCCAATGGTTCAAGGGTCTCCACAAAGCACATTCCCAGAGGAAACTGGAAATCTAGCAGCAAAAACCTTCTGGTTCAAATCAAGAAGGAATGGTGACTTTGATGGGGCTACAGCTGGAATCAATTAAAAATGTTTTCTCTGTTATCTGAATCTGATATTTTCCCTCCCTTTGCTACATACCAAAAGGTCCACTGAATCCCACTAGCCCTGAATCCTTTCTGGACAGTTTTCTCAGTTGGAGCCAAGGCCTGGCAGTAGAAATGCAAGAGAATTCATTTAACTACCTTTGCCAGTACATTGTGGCACATAAACCCAACTGACCAAAATTTAAAAAAAAAAAAAAAAAAATTATGATTTAAAGTGATATCTCCCAACATTTTTCCATTGATTTCAATGGCTATCAAGTAGTTGAATTGATTGTTATCAATGTAGGACTTTGTGTTATTTGCTGAAAGGATTTGACTTGAAATCCTAGAATATTGCTTAGGGGCTTTTTATCAGTCCTTTTGGATCCTAAAAGCTTTCAAAGAATTTTGCTTTTCAGATGACTCGAAAAACAATTCAACTTCTCCTACCCACATGTATGAAAAAAGCTTCCAGAATTTAATTTATGTAATCTTTTTTCTGTGTTTAACTATATTTATTTATTTTCTTAAGACTCAAATGTGTTTTTAAAAATATATATTAATATAGGTGTCTCTAGTTGCATGGAGCTAGAACCAAAAATCAAACAAGCTTTAGCAACCCAAAACTTCTTTTTCCTGCTATTTTGCATGTGACAGTTGCAAATCCTTGATGAAAGAGCATAAGAAACTAGAAATAGAGACAGTGAGAGTTTCTCTGGCATCTCCTCCCCAGAGTTTGTGTTGTAGCTTTCAGTGGGAATATAAACCAGAGAGATGCACAAATCTGTGCTTTATTCTGTCACCATCCATTGGGAATCCTCTTCATTAATTTAAGAGTCTCGGAGAGGTTCAGAAGACTGGAAGGAAATCTTTGGAGGGATTTTCTCAGATGCACAGCAAAGCTATTTTACCATACTAAGAACTGCACACTGCTTTATACTTGATGTCTTGAATATTAAAGATACACAAATTACAGGCAGTTTGTTCATAGTGTGACAGTGTGACTGCTCATACACAGACACATTTTTCCTGCTTGAGCAGAAGACTTTTTTTTTTAATTGAAGGTGTGTTTGGATTACAAGCAAAATTTACTTTCTCTTAATCGTAAAGTACAAATTGAAGTTGAAATGTTTCAAAACTCTACAAGATTCAAAAGTACTAATGAAGAAACAGGGCCAAAAAAAAAGGAAAAGTAGTAATTTTTTAACCCATATAATACACAAAAGTTCTAAGCTAAACTTTAATAAACAAAGAACTAATTCAAAATAAAGAAATGGCTGCTCTTAGGGTGAAAGTTAATATAAGGATTACTTTGGTATTACTTTAATATGTAGTAACCAATCCATATTTATGGATGAACTAATTAAGACATTGAAAGAAGATGTCTGATATTAGATGGAAAATAAAAAAAATAGATAAAGGAAAATGTCTGAGAAAGGTTTCTGAATAATTAACTGATTTGAGATTGACCCAAAATCCCTCTTATTTTTTCAGTATTGTTGTTTGTTGTTGTTGTTGCTGTTATTATTTTTATTATTTTATTTTAATTAATTTCATTTCATTTTCAGTGCTTTCCACTCAACTTGTGCTAAATCCATACATGAAGTCTTCTGAGAGGAAGTGCTACTGGTCCATTTTAGAATGGGAGTCATAAATCCATGGAACTGCCATTATGGGGACCCTAGAAGACCAACATTTATCTCTCCTTAAATGCTGATGGTATTTTAGGTCCCCACTCCTTTGTGAGCCACCTCTGGAAGAACATCATTCCAATCTCGTGCACAAACCCTGCACACGCAGGTAACTCTGAGCAAAGCAGCATCTGCCCGCTCTGAATGGTTTGCAAGTGTGAGGATGTTATTTGTCTGGGTAAGTGCAACTGAGGGAGTGCAGGTGCACTTTGTGTTCATTTATGTTCATGCAGTACATTTACACAACACCAGCGACCCTGTCTCATTACAGCAGTGAAGTTATTACATTTGAGAACAGTTGTTGAACAAAGTGTGTGACGTAAGGGCAGACGTACAGAGAAATATAAGTACCCCAGGTCCCCCAAGACACCTCTGAGGTGCTGCCTAATGCAGAGATTTCTCATTCCTGTTTGTTCAAAAATCTTCAGAAATGAAGCTCTGCCGCTTCTCTAAACGCTGGTTCAGGACATGTGAGCTGCTGAACACATGAGCAGAACCAGCACATTCCTGCACAACTCAGGGGACTATCTCAGAGCAGGACTCCTATTTGGGGCACCTCACCCAAGCTTTCCCATTTCTCACTGTTCTCATCAAGAGTCAGGTTCAAACCCTGTCTATACTCGGAGCAGGCAGGGTGGGATGTTGGATCTGGGCCTGGGTGCCTTTGCATTCCTGGACAAGGGTACGGGATGAGAAGAGCTCTCCTCTTTTCTCTCATTTCACCTGTGAGAAGAGATTGCATTCAGACAATTCCCTTCCATGAGCGATACGTGCTAAACAGGATGTGGGCTCCTCCTTACCCTCATATTTGACATTGCAGCTGCTGGCAGATAAAATTAAGTCCACACTTATCTACTCAGTGTTTCTACCAGCATATGGCAGTTGCCCAACAGCGTGTTGGTTTGTAACTCTCATTTTTTCCTAGCGCATTTTACAGACAATTGGGTGCTTAATTCAGGAAGCTAGAAACACAAGAATAAGGTTAAACAAATTAATTTATGGGGCCCTACTTACTGATGATTCACTGATTTCCTAATCTTATAGAAACCGCAGAATTGGTCTGTCTGCATTGATTTTAGGACAGGAGCTCTGGAGTTCAGCTACAAAACCTGCCTGTAATCACAGCACTTCACTACGCTCATGGTGCACTCATTACTAGAGCCAAAAAATCTGCACTTGCCAAGGTCCATCAGCTGGCCCTGTTAAGCCAAGATCCCTGCAGAAGACCTGTTCAGAGAGAGGTCAAGTAGTGGCTTCAGACAGAACCACGATATTCTGAGTTCTTTAATTCCTGCCCCATAAAACATCACTGTACAAGAGACCTGCATGTCTGAGAGAGTTCTCAGTGTTGATTTGCCTTCTGAAAAAAGGTCTTAATGAGAAAACCAAGAGTCCCTTCAGTGGCATTACATTTGAAAATGGAAGCACAGCAAGGCAATTTGCCTCAGTAACTAATTTCTGATGTCTGTAACTAGAAGCATCAATACTTTAGCAGCCACTGCTTTAGATAATTGGGAATTAGAGTGATTCTTTCACAGAAACTGGTGTAAAGGCTGACTCAGCCTGGATTTCCACACTGTGGGTTCCTTTTTAGTGTCAAACGGAAAAGACTTGTGGAAGGATTTTCTGCCCATGAGCCAGAGGAAAAAATTCATTATTGAGTTCAAACCAGAAAAAAATCTATTGCGAAAACAAGAAGAGGTAGGGGACTGTGTTTAATTTGAGCAAAGGTTGCTTAAAGTTTGTTTAAAAAAGAAAAGCTTAAACTGTTCTGGCCCTTTCAACCATTAAAAGTTCATTAGTGTTGCCAAGGTAGCCTGAAAACTTCAGGGTGCACAGCGTCTTAATTTGGTTATGTCTGCACACTTTCGGCAAGCTATGTTCTCTCTCAGCAACTTGCTCTGTTATCATTTATTACACAGAGTGGAAAACACTGCACACACTGGCAATGTGTGAAGCAGTGTGAGTCCCAGAGTGATGTTTTTCAGAGCATATATGAACTTTTCCATCAGATTTTAGTACGTGGAAGCTCAAATCCTTATGCTTCCCTAAGACTTTGATAGAGTGAGGCTGAGAAAGCTTACAAACCGCAGACTATTTCTTTCTTAAAGCACAGAGAATTCCCTTAACAGAATAAATCATTATTATTAAAATGCAGGTAATCAGCAACATAGCCACTAAGAAAACCACAATGTCAGACAATACATTCCAAGTACTATAAAACTGACACACTTACACTGCTCTTACAATCCGGCCTTTTTTGAAGCAGCAGAGCAGAAGTGCACACCCCAGGCTAGCTAGCAGTTACTCTATTGTAGCCCTGAATACTTCTAAGAACAGAAAGTTTTTCTTCTTTGTGCAGCTTTCTCCCTGCAGTCTGTGGCTGTGACAATGCCAGTGCATGTCCTGCACAGAGCTCCCTCTGGAGAAGCTGGGTCCAGAGTGTTCCCGCTCACCCAAAACCAAAGCTGGGTATTTCAGTGGGCACTTGGAGCAGCCTCAGCAAGGAGTGATGGGAACCATCAGAACTGTTCCTTCTGTTCTTTTCTACTACTTTATTATTCACCTCTACATTACACCATGATTTGCAGATTTGCAGTTTGGCCTGGGGGACTCTGTCTTGCTGCCTTGCAAGTTAATGAAATTTTGCACATTGACAGTTTTCCTCTTGGGCCACTGAGATCTGCAATACGTGAGCATGGGTTTACCCAGAGGGAGGAGGCAGCCAGAGGTCAGTGTCCTCCATACTTGCTCTTCTTGCAGCACCATCTGCTTAAAGTCACATCACAAGGAAGGGGCTGTGCAGGGGAATAGTGGCTTTTGTCAATAATGGAGGGACACCCACTCTAGCACAGGTGTCTCCACATGTATGAGGAGCTAGAGTAAAACAGACCCTTCCAACATGAATCTGCATGGTCCAGTTTAGGATCAGGGGTCTTTTCTTATCATCCCAATAGCTCCCTGGATTTTGTCTTGCTGACATTTCACAGAAGACACCTTCATCATCATTGACATTTCAAATGTAAAACAAATGGTGTTGCAAAAGACTCAAGAATAAATCACTCTCCACATACAAGTGAAAAAATTAACAAGATGAAGAACAATTTGCACTAAAAAGAATTCCCCACTCTTTTTTTTGAGCTTTATCTGCACGATTGTCTGTGTATACATACTTAAAATAAATATTATTAAATGATGTATAATTTTTTTATACCACATTATCTTTTCTATCTGCAATGAAGTCACTGTGTTTTCCCTTTATAATTTCCCCTTCCTTTCATGTTCAAGAGAGATCTGAAAGCATCTAAGAGAATTTGCTTAATTGTAGGTTTAACTCCAGCAATTTTTTAATCTGTCTGCCTCCATCTAGTATTTATAAAACATTAGCCATGGTAGACTGTAGATTCAGTTCGTGCATTTTTGGGCCCTGCATTTTGCAAATTAGGGAATACAAAAAACGAAAGTACTATTCCTTTAACACTTTCTTGTTCCTATAATCCCTATGATTTTGCTAGCTGTCACATAAGCAATACTCCCACAGAAGCTGAGGTCGGAGAAACAAGACATTTCACCAAGCATAGCACAAGGGTAGTGGATGTTACCACCACCAAACAGAGCAAGACACAATTTGCAGAGAAATGTAGCATCACAGATGGCTGCAGGTCTCTGATGTTGTGATGATGAGAGCAGACCTTCCTGTAGTAATGCTGATAAAATAGACCAAGTACATTGGGAAAATTTTTTTCATACTGGGTGATCTCCAGTACATCAATGCAGGGTTTTAAAGCTCACTGAAAAGCTCTTGAAATCAATGACCACTGCATCAAGCTGAGGACTGGTAATTCCCAGGGCTACTGCAGAGAAAGTTGAGTCCAGCCTGGCTGATAGCTCCCATGAGGCTACGTGCGAGTTGTCTCCAGTGGGTCCTGGCTGCTTTTGCCAGCCTGGTCTCAGGAGCAGTCCTGTCTTCACGCACTGTTGTCTCCCCTGTCCTCCTGAAATCCAGCTTCCTGGACCATTTTGGCAAAGCTCCTTAGCATGTTGCTTGTTTCCCAAAACTAAGAAAGGAGATGAGCAAATCCTACAGGCTTTTCAGCGCTAGAACGCTGTATTTTCTGGTCTTTCTCCTAAACCATCAGAAGGAAGAAAATTTTTTATGATACGTGTAAAACACTGGCACAGGTTGCCCAGATACATGGTAGATGCCCCATCCATGGAAACATTCCAGGTCAGGATGGACAGGGCTCTGAGCAGCCTGATCTAGCTGAAGATGTTCCTGTTCACTGCAGGGGGGTTGGACTGGATGGCCTTTAAAGGTCCCTTCCAACACAAAGTGTTCTATGATTCTCTGGCATGATCCTTTGAGTGTCCCAAAGGCTACATTCTCTGGTCTAAATGAGCACACATTCCATGTGCACTGTAGCATTACATTAATCCAGCAGGGATGGAAGATGGGCCAAGTTCCATGTGGGAGTTAGAAAGTTGTGCTTGAGGGAATATGGCAAGATCCAGATTTACATCAAGGTACTCAGTGTTATTCAAGCTTTGCAAAAGTAGGATTTACTGTTTTATTTTGTGAGGAGATGCCTAACAAAATCACGCTTTTAGCTGAAGTTTTATATTGAAGCATCATTATTACATCTCTAAAGAATAGATCTCATTAAGTGAAAGAGTGAATGGACAGATGCCCTAATAATAGCTTGATTTGAAGTGCAAAGTGGGTTGAAGTACCCAGCATGCTGTCTTCTAATCAGGAATGAAGGTTTTAATGCAAGGCTTCCAGACAATCACAATTTTTTAATGCTTACATAAATGACTCTGTAGATGTGTGTATGTTTTTTTAATTTACTGCGTGGGTAAAGGAATGTATTTCCTGGTGATGCAAAATAGGATCTGACTAAAAATGCAGCAAGGGCTCTCTGCACCTGTGCAAACATTTAGGTGATCACATCAGAAAGCCCCCTCATTTACAGAAATATCTTGTAGTCTGGAGAAATCCAGCACTCCAACTGCCTGCACCCTGAAGTAACCTCCTTGCACCTTGAACTCTTAGGGACAGCTCATGTAAAAGATCCCATGAGTTCAAGTTACCTTTGAGTTTGTGTCCTTGGGAGACAGTCAGAGAAAGGACACACAGACTAGGCAGATGCTCTTCATCTCAATTACCTTTAAACACACCTTTCTCTTCCCCGCCCCTCTCAATATTGAAAGTTATCTAGAACGTTGTTGCAAAGACCATAGCCAAAACAAGAAATGATTTATGGTTCTTCCCTTTAGCCACACTTAGCTGCACTGTCAGGCCTCTCAAACTTCTGGAAAATTAGAAAAAAGAAAAAAACCTTGTTCTTCATTACATTGTGCCAATAGAACAACCAATAATGATGAGGAAAATAGGACACATATTGCATCCCAAAGTATTTTCAAGCTCCATTTCTGCTAGGTTGATCCAAGACCCTTCCAGAAGTCCTGTCCATCTTAATTCACTAATATTCGAGAAGTCCTCCAAGGATGAAAGGAGCAAGATGCATGCCAGATGTCTTACCACTAAAGTAACTCAAGAAAAATCTGTGACAGCTCCACAATACTTCTTCTGGTTAATGAATAGTCAGGAGGAGAAGTCTAGCTGCAGGGTCTTTGATCCCTGAACGTATTTGCAGTAATTGGGGTCATGGCAATTCCTGTAGCTAATGCATTTTAAAAGGCCAAAGTCAGTAACCCCTGAGTAATTGGGGCTGTTACAGAGCAAATGACACTTTGGAGCAATGACATTATATCAATTATGTGGGGTGAAATCTAGAGGTGAATGTTTGTAGGAACAAGTAAGAGCTCGACCAAAATTTGGGATAAACCATTACAAGTTTAGTCCAAAATCCCAGATCTGGTCAGTTTATTGTTCACCAGTAACTTGAGTTCAGGGAGGACCCCCAGGAGAAGTCACATCTGAAGTCACTCCAAGCCATGAAGCAAAGCCACGTGGCAGAAGCGGCACCATTTCTGACAACAGGAGAGAAGGAGACTCCTGCTAACCCAAAGCTCTCCTTGAGGGGAGAAAAGCTGGTTTTAGTGAAGTCTGGAGGGAAAAGGAAAGAAGGAAGCACCACTTTTGGTCCCAAACTAACGCACCAGTTCAGGATGTCCCCCTGGGCATAGTCTTGCATTTCAACCCCTCCAAAAGAGGAATTGCAAGAGCAACCAGGACAAGGTGTACAGCACCAGTGGCTTAATTTCAGCTCTCTGTTAGAGGACATGCTGCATAGAAGAGCAAGGAAATAATCCAAAATAATCCTGCCAAAGGAACAATTGTGTCCCCAAAAATACAGTGCTACAAAGAAAATAATCATGCACTAGATAAGAGATTTAATCAATCCAGCCCAGCAATGCACTATCAGTATGAAACAGCATACATTCCCATCATTCCCATCCCCAGATCCTGTTTTACTAAATATTTGCAGATAGATGAAATGCTGCCAGAGCCACTTTCGTAGATTACAAAAAAAAAACAAGAGTCACCTTTTTTCAAGGATTAATTATTAACTATAGTAAAGAGAAATTGCAGCAGCCGACAATTGTCTCATTCTCCCAAGTCCTATTCATAGTAAAGATGATATTGTATGGAAGTTTAACTTGTATAACTATTGCCATATGCTGTCTCAAAGGGTTCCAATGCACTTTAGAAATAGTACAATATTGGCTCAGGTATGAGCCAAACATGCCCCTTCTGCATCTGCAGAGTAATCACCATGGCTTTACCTCACTGTTCAGATACAGCCCTGGCTGGAAGTGGCCTGGAGCACTGGCAAGGAGACAGGGCTGTGTTTCCTGCAGAGGACCATTGCTCCAGGGCCCTGATGCACTTGGACCCTACAGTACTCTCTGCTGTGCCACAGCAGGTGAGCACACACTTCAACAAGCCATTCCCATCTCTCACCACATGACAACTAACTATTGCTCTGTGGGTAGCTACTCCACTAACCAGGATTTAAGGCATGTGATTTAAGCTGCTCGACATTTATTTTTTTCAGGGTCTACAGCAGAGCTCTATTTCTTCATGTCATGTATTTCTCACTATACTGGAAATTTTCAGGCAGAAGGCAGATGCCTGAGGAAATATCACTGAATGATATGCAGTGACGTGAAGATGGAATACTGTATACATAAATACTTAGAAACATAAACACATAATGTAGGAGATGTTTCATTCCTTGTGCATAGCTTATTGGCTGACAATAGGTTATTATCTATTACACTTTGAAAGCATCTTTTTACTTACATAAATTGTTCCCTTCTGACTGGGACTGAACACAACATCCATTTTCCCCAGTGAATCCAGTGGTTTAAAGCAGAGTGGTTCCTCCTGGGCCCATTCCTGCCCTGGTCTTTTGCAGTGGTTGTGCTTTGCTGTGGTCTTTGCCTCAGCAAACTCGTGCCTAATGGCATTGTTTCAAAGCAGCTCAGACATCATCTTCTTCTTTCCCCTCCTCTTTGCTGGTAGGTTGACCTGATGACATTCACCTGTGAAGGAGTCAGATAAAGACCCCTTAAGTTACAAATGACCCTCACAAGTTTCATTTCCATCTCCCTGGGTTTTGGCATCAGAGCTGAAAGAGAAATGGTGATATTTGACTTTAAACACAGAAGGACCGACCAAAGTAAAGTCACTGTTTCCTCATTTTCCTTAATAGAACTAGTTTGAAGGTAGTAAAAAAATCCCACATCTGAATACTTAATATTCATAAGAGGTTCAGTCTTATTTCAACAACCTTGAATAAATGATAGAGAATGTGATAGCACTGTGGTCTCAGCTTATTCTAATGATCAAAGCACTTCATCATTGGGGAATAAATGTTCTACCTAAGCCAAAAAAAAAAAAAGCTAATCCCCAAACAAATTTATCACTTAGAAGAAAAATTCACTTAAAATTGTCCCATTAACTCTGTAAAAAAAAAGTAGGTGGTTTATATTGTATCATAGATTTTCGAACTATCCTGCAGTATATTTAGCTGAAACAGCTTGAGTGAAAACTGGGAATAAACATTAGTTTCTGCAGTTTGAATATCATTGTGGAATTTTCCCAGCTGTACAGTGCAGTACACAGTACACCCTGTTCACAGTAGTTTGCAAGCTTCTTCCCTCTGAAACGACACATAAGATGGGAAAAGAACTGACCTTCGGTTTAATTTACGACTCAGATTTATCTGTCTTCTCCACGTCAAAACCTTTGGGTTTTTGACCTACCAACCCAAACAGATGCTTTTTACATTACTCAACCCTGACATCTGCAGCCCTTGAGTGAAGTCACTACTCCTCTACCTGAAAGCAGCATGCTTGGCAGATTTTTCACATCCTGGCAGGTCCTTTAGGCTCCATTCCCACCTTAACAAGCATTTTAAAGCTCTTTATTCCAGAGAATCCCCTTGCCAGTGAATCCCGAGTGATGTTCAAAAAGCATGCACTGTCCTCAGACTTCCAAGCTACATCTCCAAGTCTCCTCCTAGGAGCAAGCATCTTACAGTGTTCCAGTCACAGAGCCTTGGAGAGTAGATTTCCATTTCTACTTCTGTTTATACAGGGATGGCATCTCCTTTGGAAATGGCCCATTCCTCTATTTATGAATATGCCTGCAGCACCTGGCACTGGAGTGGTTTCTCTTCATATCTCACCTGGGTTTCTATTTTCTATAGTGAGGCAGTATGCTGGATTTTTAATTTTAATTTAATAGATCATATTGTGTGAAGGGGAAAACTTTGCTACTGGAAAAGAATGGCAGGAGAATAATGTCTGAGATGACTAGCCCAGATTCCTAATCACTTGCAAAATCAAAAAATAAGGGTACAGTTCTGAATTTTAATCCCCCTTATGTATTGGGACTGAATTGATCCCATTTTTATATAAAATGAAAAAAAAAAAAAAAAAAAACCAAAACCCTACAGCTAAGAAATACAACTACGAATATAGTTCTAGCCAGTATTTTTTTTAATTAGCAAGAGGAGGGATGCATGGATTTTACTTGAGATTTTTGCTGCAGGAAAGATGGATTAGAAAGCTATCATGGCAGAGACAGAACTGCCTTTTTTGTTTATGTAGATTTTCAGAAGCCCATAGCTTTTTGCATGATGCCATCCATCCATCCATCCATCCATCCATGCATCCATCTAGGACTCTTCCACTCTTGGTATGTGGAGCACATACAACATGACCATGAACTCTTCCCCCTCCCCAGCAATATAATACGTTAAAACATTGTGGAATGAGGACAAAATTAAATTATTCATTGTTGGGATATACAGAATTTCCACAGTGCAGAAGACAGAATGCATAGTTCTTTACTACTCTTTTTCTAATCTAACCAGGCAGCTGCCATGCTATTAATTTGAACTTATCGTATTTTTCAGCTGATTTTATTATGTCTGCTGTTACTGATGATGATCTAACCTCCACCATGTTTCTCTGGAATGAAAATATGGAAAGAGAGGAGCTGATACCCATGAGAACAAAGATAAATTAGTGGAAATAAATTATCCAGTTTCATGCATCAAAGTTTATCGGAAATAAAAGGAAGAACATTTATCAAAAGGTCTGGAGAACACGTGATACTTGACTGTCAGCCTGTATTCATTTACAGAAGATTTGTCATTCTCAGGGGCTTAATACATTTTTACAGTCACTTGACTAGCTAGTCATTAATCATTGTACATTTCATGATCCTAACTAAACTACAAATTCAAAAAAGTAATAATTAAAATCTTTTAAATTATATCCTCATGAGTCTTCATTCATAGGGGCACTTGGGGACATGACATAGTTGTTGATTTAACAGGTTTGCTTATCTACCTGATTGGAGTTAATCATCTTTCTGAAAATCATCTGTACCTTTCAATTTCATTACATAAAAGCAAGCTGGATCAAAAGACTGAATGAATTCACGACTTCCTTTTCACTAATTTTAATTGACTCTCTGGTGCTTTCAGTAAGAGCAAATAGTGTGACCGCCCAGCTCACAGACTGAGCAGCAGCCCTAGAAAATTAACAGTAAAAGTGGATGATTTCTGTACACAAAGAAGATGAACAACCCAGGGTCTTTCTAACTTGGGAAAGAAATAAGAATATACCTGGAGCTGCACCAGTTGTTATGGGCACTGTTGTTACAAATGCTTCCCAAGCATCCTTCCCTGGCTGTGATCAGAGACAGGATACAGAGCTCTGGGGACCTTATTGACTCTTTTGTCTGTCTGTAGCCATCATTCCTGCAGAAATCCACAGTTCTGTTTCTGTATTGACCCAGGAATTAATCAAGAAACTTTCTCCTTGACAAGAAGCTTCTTGACTGATTTGTAATAGATTCTGATGAACAATGGGAAAAGTTGCTGTGCTGATATCATTAATTTTTTTTAAGCATTTTCTGTGTTATCTCTGCATGTTTTCAAAGTGTGAAACCACCCTACCAACGTTTGACTTCATTCAGAATTATCTTCCCTGATTCTCACTCCAAACCAACAGGAAAAACATATCAGAGATTATTATAAACCTGATACAAATTATAACATTGCTAAAATTAAAAATAAAAGAAGGAAGCTGTTCTGTGCTACACATGAATAAAAGGTCTTTACTATAATTAGTTTGCAGTGTAGAGAAGAAGCAAAAAATAGCAGAAAAAAAATACAACACAGGAGCTCAGAAATTAACAAGAAGACACAGCATGGAATGGTGCTTAGAGGCCAAAATCTTTGCAAAAGGGATTTTTTTTTTCTGGGCAGAAAGAATTGATGCATTCCTGAATTTTGTGTTAGGATGCCAGCTAAAAGCCAATCCATCTGTTCTTTTTCACTCCTACTGGTACCTGAGGAGAACAGCATAGGCTTCATTAGACTCCTCTCTGTTGGAAGATACAGCCATGATGTTGGGCACCTAAAAAACACTAAACCTGAAGCAAACTTTAGGCTTTCCAGAAGCAGTTCTTTCATGTCAAAGACAATTCTGGATGAATCAGCCTAAAGTTCTCAAATGTTCATTGGAAATTCATGCCTGTGCTTGTCAAGGCAAATTAGAAGCATTTCATGCAATCTGGAAAAGCCACTTCCCAGAAAACAACTGATTACCCTATTTGCCACACCACACATGGCAGAGACATACTCCTGAGCCAAAGGGCAATACGAAAGGAATTCCTTTCCTGTTTCATTATCTAAGGCCCATGGGCAGAATTCTCTGCACCCAAAGTGTTCTGGATCCTGTAAGAAGGAACACACAGTGCAAAATCAATGGATTTCAACTTTGAACACGTAATAGCCCTAATGATTTTCCAGTTTCATTGCTCTGCTTGATTCCAATTAGAAACAAACACCATTTAATAGCCTTGCTGGCATTACAGAGAGCCAACTTTTGGACTGATTTTTTGGTTAATCACATTTGTATGCTGAAGTCTAAAGTTAGTTAAAGATTTTCAAAGGAAACATATATTTCTGTCAGAAAATGTGCCAGATTAAATTTCTTTCGTGGGAACACACTGATTTCAGTAAAACCAAGTATCAAAAATGGAAACAGAGCATGGGACTTCTTGTACAATAAGAAAACAAATTATGCAAATATAAATTCAGAGATAATATTGGAAAAGCTGAGATCCAAAGGAATAGATTTTCAAAAACGCTATTCTTGATGATCAAGATAAAACAATGATTTTTTTTTTTCAGATTTTCTTATGAAGTAGACATCTAGTCCCTTTCAGCTCTCTTGAATGCAAAGTTTATCAAGACTCAATGATATTAAAGTTCCTACATTCATTACCAACCTCACACTACGTGGGATTGTTTGAAAAGCAAAGCCACTGCAAATAACACACTGGTACCCTTGCGTGAGACACAAATGCACCAGACTCTGAGAAATCATTTAGCCTCAAGTCAGAAAGAAAAGGCAATAGCTCAAATACCTTAAAAGATCTCACCAGTATCTCTCTACTTATCCCTCCCTTGGTCCGTTTTGAGATGTATATCCATGTTTAATAAGTATTCAAGTATGTATTTTGCTTTATGCATAAGTAATTGTGTGGAAATCTACCCATGGACTCAGAGTGATATGTAAAATTATACCTTACACCTGGAGAAATTTATTCTAGAAGATATTAACGAAGTGTTTAAAAATGTATTTCTAAAATACCTGGTACATCTAAGTCCCCACCTCAGCGGGAGGAAGAAGGAACTACAGGTGACAAATACAGTCTGCTTAAAAGATGTTGTTTTAAACCTGCAATTCTCCTTTGTGATAATGCAGATACTAATTTCTGTGTTTAGGGTTTGTGCTTTCCTTTTAGATTCTGTATTTGTCACTGACCTTGGGTTCAACTAGAATCATTTCGGCCTATCCAAAGTCTGTGCTGTGACAGCTTTACTGCCTAAGTTCTGTTCCTGTAGAATCTCTCTATGCTAAGCTGCTGACAGATACAAGGACGGAAAAAGCTCAGATTTGCAAAAGTCAATTATTTGAAATTCTTTACATTCTCTTTTGCATAACCCTATTGCTCTGCTGTCAATTTCTCACCAACCTTTACTGGATTTTCTTTCCAAGCAAATGTAATATTCAGGGATCACATCCAACTGACAAATGTGGAAAATGAAACATGCTGTCCAAAGAACAAGGTTAGCAGTGTTATAAGCTTCATATATTTTGCATCAAACAGCAACGCACCACCAGCCACCATGACCACCTGGGCTCTGAATGAACCTTAGGAGCTCTTTCATTTCTGACACATTTTTCACTTGTGTTGGGTCCTCTTGTCATCTGGGCTGAATTTTCTTCACAATTAACCAGAGCAAAAATTCTCACAAAACAGTCATCCGACAGGCAGTGATGTCTGGTGCTCTAATCCTTCTAGACTGAGCTGAGAAGGATTTCTGCTGCTAAAGGCAACCTCTGGAGAGACCTCTCAGTATTTTTTACACTCCGTTCATACCATTGCATGACTGCACTGGAACTGAATTCACGTGATACAGCACTAGGACCACTCGAAACATTGGGCAATTCTCCCCAGCAGGATCCTCAACAACCAGGCTGCAGTGGCGCTTAATCACGCTGCTGTGAATCTGGTTTGGCCACAAAGCAGCTCTGCTTCCAGATCAGAAAGGAAATTTAAAAAGTAATTTTAAAAAAGTGTTTGTACTTAAGGAGAAACAAAACTGTAACTATGATGCTGCCTTTCCTGTTCAGTTCGTAATGAGAGATACGGAGTTTACACAGAAGGAAATTTGAGAACTCAAATAGTTTGCCAAGATCTCTCTGCAAACACATTCTTCCTCATAGCAATGACAATACAGCACACAAACACCTTGACAAAATGCAGGAGCATCAGCTGTCACAATACATAGAATCTCAGAATGTTTTAGGTTGGAAAAGACTTTTAAGAACATTAAGTCCAATTGTTTATCCAGCATTACCAAGTCCACCACTAAGCCCTGTCCCTCAGTACCACATTTACACATCTCTTAGATACCTGCAGGGATGGTCACACTACCACTTCCCTGGGCAGCCTGTTCCAGGGCTTGACAACCCTTTCGGAGATTTTTTTCCTAATAGCCAAACTAAAGCTCTCCTGGTGCATCTTGTGGCCATTTCCTCTTATCCTACCACTTGTTATTTGGGAGAAGTGACCAGCCCCCACCTCACTGCAACCTCCTTTCAGGGCAGTACACGGGGCACCACATCAGGAAAATTATTCACCAAAGAAATAATTCAGGGAAAGAAAATATTCCTGCCAACACAGCAGAGAAACAGCTCAGGTGCAGACAGGCTATCCTTTGCAGATGGAGCCCTGGACACAAATTGACAGGCACATTAAGTCCCTTCACCTTGCCAGTATCCTTCTTGTGTTATCAGAATCTTTGCAGATCAACCTATCCTGTGAAGCAAAATTTGGACATTACATCAAATATTCCCAGGGAAAATGTCATTCTGTGCCCTCTCTACTGAACCTGCTCAATCATTTACACACAACAGCCCTGGTTTCAAAGCAGGATCTGAGACATGGCTTAGCCATCAGAGACAGGGTTGTTTTTTTTTATTTTCAGTTTATTTTGGCCACAGTTCATGTGTGCTTTTGTGTATTGAAAGTTACAATCCTTGGCCAAGCCATTTCACCAAATACATTAAGGATCTGACCCATCCTTTGTTGAATGGTGGCAGAACTCCCACTGACACCACAAAAACAGGATTAAGCACTAATCTTTCATGCAAATCATGAATGCATTTTTTTTGCAGCTCCTAAACTGCAAACACCACTAAGGTCACTGCATTTTTCAGCGGTATCTTGTTTAATATTTGCCTACTGTTTTGTTTGCTATAGCTTTTATTAGGAAAGGAGATGGAAGTGCAGCATTCATGGCTTTTTTAACTACAAGAAAAATCATGAGTTCATCCGGACACTGAGAGCAACTACTGCAGAAATTATGACCAAAAAGGTTGCAGACAAAACCCCATTTTTTTGCAAAGAAATTTAGAGGTCAGCATAAGGACTGTTATGGAAAATAAAGCAGGATAATATAGTGCTAAAGGGAAAAATGGGCTGGGTTGTACCTAAAGGAAATTAGCTCAAGTTCATTTTACTTCAATGAAGTTATTGCACATTACCTTTGGCCCATCTACTAATTGCTGAGCTTATGAGTGGCAATGAGATTTGAACATTTCATGTTTAAGTGATGTTGTTTACAAAAATTACTGTTTGGATTTTGAAAGTCTGTAAAATTTTGAATTCATACCTATCTTATCCAGACTGCAGACAATTTAGCATAAATAATAAATTCTGCCTGGAAAAGGAAAAAAAAGGATTAAAAGATTTAAATCTCTTTAGAAAGTGTCTTGAAATTATAGATACGCCTTAAAAGGAAATAGGACTTGAGGTAGGACTGTGAACTCAGCTATAAATCTGGAGTGATTTCTGTAAAATTATTATAGATTTTCAGCTTAAATTCTTTCCCTGGACTTTTCAATGCATTAAAAGCAAAGGTGAGTTTTTTGTTTTCAGCAGTTGTGAAAACTCAGGAAATAGAGACTGATAGCAAATAGATGAAAGAAGCTGATTTTTCATTTTAAAAGTAGTACATTTAATTACAGCTGATTTTCAAAGTACTCATCAAGTAGTGTTTTATTTCATTTGCTGAAATTTATTCTGAATTTTTACTTTAACAGACTTTTCCTGGCAAAAGACAGGAACCTTCACAGCATATAAGCAACCCATCCCTGCTGCCTGGGAGCAATATCTGCTCTATAGCATATGGGCACGTCCTGCGGCAGCCACAGCCTTCTCACATTCATGACCATGGAGACAGTGAGGAACACTCAAGGAAGCAGAATTTGCCATGTTGTGTGAGGACACTTGGAAAAGCAGAATAGTAAAAAATAGGAGGATACCTGCCGGATGGCTGTGGCTGACAGTGTCCTGAGATTGCCCTACTACAACTTACACCAGACTTCTCTAACACTGCACAGAGCAGGAGCTTGATTCCTTTTGACAGGCAGGTTATGGGGTTTTTATTCCTGTCCTCTGACAGATTTTCCTATCTTCATCCCACTTTGCCTCATGGCTCTGATTTTCAGCTGAGCAACCTCAGGTATCCCAGGTACCTCCATGATTCTCACAGGAGGGATGAAAGCTCAGTGCCTCATAAAGGCACTGAGTACCTCTGTGCAACTGCTCCTGGGTTCTCAAAAGCACCAGAAATGGGACACAGGGGCAGTGCTGTGGTACTGCCATCCATCTCACCTTTCCCAATAACCTCAGAGAATCCATCACACCAGAATGTTTCCTTGGCCTAAAGGAAAAATGAAGTCACTTGCTCGTGTCCTTTCTTTTCTCTTTCATTGTACTTTGTACTACCCTTCTGTAGCTTTTGAAAAGCCTGTTTCTGGGCCTTTAATCAAGCTCCTGGGTCTTTTCAAATGGAAAATCATAAAAACAGTTCTTGAGCATCTTTTATGCCTCTTCAAACTACATCTTTACGTCTGTGAGTGCTCTTCCACAGCTTTTTGCTTCTGGACAGAAGGCAGCTTCCCTGGACAGGCTGTAAATGCAGTGAAACTCAGAGCATGTTTGTGTAAAGTCTGGTCACCAACATTAGCACTTTGTCAGCTCATTTCTGTAAAGAAATGAGAAAATACCAACCCAGTCCTAAAATTGTCAGCATTAACGTCTGATTCTGGTATGACACCAGGAAATTCCCTAAAGCCACTGTTATTCCTTTAGAACAAAATTAGCAGAGAGAGTGAAAAAGCCTGCAATGTGATTTGAAAAAGGAAAGCACAGCTTTGTTTTTGTTTGAGCCGGTACAGTAATGAATCCCAGCTCAAAAAACACTCCACACCCTTATTTAGACAAAAACAGAGAAGGTCCAACCTGTGCAGGAACTGCACCCGTTCAGCTGTGACACAGCAGACCGGGAGGCACTCGTCCACCCGAGCAAGACCAAGAACAAGCATTCTGGCTCTCCTCCTCCTGGAGTGTTCCTGAAGTGTCACGGGAACATGGATCTTCCTGGTGGCCCCAGCATTTCCTCCAAGAATGAAGGCAACAGAAGCACATGGCGTGTGACCTTGGCAGCCTTGTATGCCTTATGCATCCTGTTTCTAAAGGCTTGGATTCAGTGCTGAGATCCAATGTCCTTAGGGTATTTTCTTACTGGAAGGGAAAGTTTATGCATATTTTAGGAAAATGTGTTTTGGTTTGGTTTGTTTGTTGTCCCTTCTTCAGGGTCTATTTTTTCCAAGTGCCAGAAAAACAAGATGCTAGGTTTCAAAGGGTCCTTCAATTACACCAAACATGATCCAGATACCAGAGAGAAGGAAACATTCAGTGTATCCTTCCCCATACATAGCTCACTATGTCCTCTGCAGCAGGTGAATAAAAAGGCTGTGAGGAGTGATTTACTGATAAGGCAGTAGCATTTCTCTTCCTTCCAAAATGTGCTTGCCAACACAGGAAGACACTCTGATCACTGCACTCAAGTTGTTCCTGGCAAAACAAAACAGGAGGGAGTGGGAACCTTTAAGGAGAAAGTGGCACAGCTGAGCAGGGCGCACCCCAAGCAGCAGCAGTTGTAACCACAGAGCAAATGCCAAGGGCCATTACCCTGGGAGCTGCCTGGCACACTTCTGAGGGCCCTGGCCCAATGTTCTTCTGCACAGCCAGTAAAGAGAGACAAGTGGGAATTAATAGCTTTGACTGCCCTTAGACACAACCATGCGCAGCACGTGACAAACAGAATGCTTGGGAAAGAGGGAGACCGAGCCATGTCCATGTGCCAGGCTGCTCAGCAGCTGCTTCTGTATTCTTCATCTGAAAAAGTCCCAAGGTTGTTTAATTTCATCCCAAACTCCTGCAAGCCTGGAGTGCGGATATCATGCATCCTGATCCCTTTACAGAGCTGGATGAAAAGTGAAGTTCACTGCATACAACTTTCCCTGCCTGGCTCTGCAGCTCTCCACCTTCAGCTGCAAGCTCAGCAACACTAAGTATTCAAGCACAGCAAAGCACTTTGCTGCAGCTGTGCCCAGCAACATAGGAAAGCACTTCCACTAACTTTTCCTGTCAGTCTCAGCACTTGTGCTGCTGTTGCTCACCTCCCCAGGAGAGCAGAGCTCCCACTCAACTTACAAGAGCCACCTGCTTCCCCCTCAGCAAGCTGCCCATCCTCTGTCATGCATCTTCCTTATAGACAAGGTTTGGTCCCCCAGCCCCTGCTCACCCAGGTTGGTTTGCACTGTTAGAATAATGAGCTCCGTTTCGGGAGGATCTTTCCTCCAGATGGATCCAAAGCATTTCACAAACTGTTAATTAAGCCAGCCAAACTCAGCAGAGGAAGCTCTCCTTAGCACTGCACAACAAATCCTTTTTGGATTTTAGAAAGCAGATGTCTTACCACCAGCCCAGCACGAGTAATGAGAGTTGTTGGTAAGGAAACTCAGCGTGGGGAGGAAATAGCTGAGTGTATCACAGGTACCTGGTCAGATAATTTATGGTTTCCTCTTAACAAGACACACCAGAAAAGGGAGGCTGGTTCTTTTCCCTCACTGCTCCCAGGGAGGGGCTGCACCAGACCCTCACTGAGCTCCTGGAGATGCATGTCCAGGTTCCTGCCTCCATGTTCTGAAGCAGAGTAGTCAATGGAGAATAAGTTTTAAAAAGTTACTAAAAGGTTTTTCTTGCTTTTCAATTTTTCATGTTCTTTATGGACTGTCTTTCCCCCAGAGGTTAAAGCCTGGTTCCTAACAGCCCCTAGACTTCACAGTGGTGATGGGGGTGAAACCCCCTGAATTCTCCATAAGATTTTTGAGACTGGAGTGCTGGAAGAAGGAAAGTATCAGCAGAAAAAAGAAATCTCTGAAGGTGTAAAATCCCCGCACTCTATTGGCTTTGTCACGGCATGTGAGCTATACAAGCAAAGGATGTGTCCTCAGAGTCTCTTCTGGCTCCTTCTTTGACTTTGCTGGTGGTAAATTAGGCCCTTGCTGGTGGTGAGGTGAATAAGGCCCTTGCTTATCTCATGTAACCACCATACAAAGCATGCTTGTCCACATTCAGGAAAGCCATGGAATCCATCAGGTGGGAAAAATGGACACCGTGGGCCAAAATGTCCACCTACCTCTCACATGGCCATATCTCCCACTGCTCACCATGGGTCTCGTCATACTGGAGATGCCAGCCAGGAGACTGGACTGAGGTCCCTCTTAAACATCAAATGTCAGGAGGAAAGCAAGAGTACTGTAAGGCACAGCAAGAGAGATTAGCTACCATTATAACCCTAGCCCAAATTGTCCCTGCCCAGAAATCCAGTGTGAAGGTGGGTGAGGATGTATGGGATGTAGCTGGCCACCAGATGCCAGACATAGAGACAACCAAGGATATTTTACCTGTGCCATGAAGTCAAGGACAAGTGGAGGTTGTTGCAATTTCCCTGTCAGGGAGGAGTTATAAAACTGGCAGTGCCAAACTGACACAAGAGTCCTTTTATGCCAGGATGAGCCTTTACTAATCATGCTTGTGTCTAATTATGTTCCACTTCACGTCTTCTAGGCACACTAAAAAGCTGTGACTAAATAGGTAACTTCAATGTGGAAATTTCCATTTTAAACTAGCATCCTTCCAAAATAGAAAAAAAATTTGGAATATAGGCAGCTGACCAAAGGCTATCTTATTTGCATAATGAGTGCTCCCCATCAAACAGAAAAATTAAAGCCCTTTGAGTTCAGATTTAACATTAGCTGCATTCTTTAAAACTGCCCCAGGGTGCAGAAATATGCATAAGTGTTTCTACTCTGGTGCCAGAAGTGATTGTACCTTCAGGAAGTGCTTTTTAAACCAGTTTCTGAGTCTCACTCAAACTACTTAAATACTTTCTTGCAGTTTGCATGCTGAGTTTTGTTACAGATTCCTTTATAAATGCTGAATCCCAAATACTTCTCAAACTACTCCCTTTTGAAAAGCATAGGAAGTCACATAGGGATAAGGGATGCTCATTTCCAATAGGATTTGCCACAAACCATAGACCCCTGCCTATATGTGATGGCTTTCTGAAGTCGTCTCATTCATATAATAATGGCATTGATCTGCAAAGCTCGTTGATGCCTGGGAGGCTTGAAGAATGGTTAAAAGTCTTGTTTGGGAAGTTTTTTAAAGTTTCCCATTTTTCTACTGTTGAGGTTTGTATAAATGCAAGGTAAGAAAATTGTTCTCCATTATTCATTATTGAGAAAGCAGCCACCACTGAGAAGACACAATGAGACTCTCTCTTCAGGCAACAGCCCACTAGACAAATTGAAGTCTGTTATTTCTGCAGAGTTCCCATTCATATGGAATATTTTGAAATGGTCTCATAAGCAGCAAATTTTAGAACACGATATTACAAAATATGAGACAAAAAAAATGTGACTCCAGTCTAATTTCCCTGCAGTATTGAACTTGGTTTTAAAGAAAAAGAAACTGTGAATGCAGAAAAAGACATAGCTCTGTTTTGACAAGGATGAAAAAGAAAACAGATAAATCTTGTCATTTGACTTGCTATTTACCCACAATTTTCTAAATTCTTTGTATAAATTCAAAGCATATCAAGTATGAAGAAAAATAGACAAAGCTTCCCTATTAAACTTCTTGATGAAAAGCCCATAGTATTCTTCTTTTATATAGCACCTCCTTCTGAAATGGACAGAGAAGTCTTAAGACACAGTGATCACCTTTTGCATTGTCGGCTACAAGAATATCTAACCAAAAAGAAGACTTTGAGTAGGAATAGGGGTATACTACTCATTTTCCTACAAAACATCTGATGATGTAGAAATCAGCATCTTTTCCTTGGTAGAAGGGAGGGGGTTGCTTTTTACAGGCTACAAATATGGACCAAATATTGTTCTGTTTTCTGGTGGTTCTCCATTGCACACAATTATGTAACAGTAAGGGTGACCTGGGATAAGGAAAATCAGGAGATGTCAGGCTCTCTGCCTCATGGTGTTTTCTGGTTAAGACAGGAGCAGCACTAGAAGCTCTGTTTTGATGAAGACATGACCTGCTGGACTCCAAACAGGAGTAATCAGAAGAAATTCTGTGTTTAATGTTATAAATACCTCAAAAATCCATTTTGATCCTAAAATCTAACTTGACAGCCTGTGTGTTAGCTTGCAACTTGAACTCATGCTCAAGTGTTAGACCTTCAGCTGGCGTGGTGGCTGCCATCTGAAACAGATGCAGTGTCTCAGCCAAAGCTCACAGCAACAGATGACAGGAATTGGCTTGAACTGATTTTGACCCATAACTGGGGTATATGGACAGTAAAATGGATTTGGGCATCATGTTGAAGACCATAGCTTAAGAAACACAGCAGACAGGAACATTTTTGCAAAACATCTCAGTGTCTGCACTTCATAATCAGCTCTAATAAATAAACAGATCAGCTCTGAATAGACTCTAGTGCTAATTGCTACACCTTATCTCCATATTAAACATTTATTTCACTTGATTGAGGAGCAGACTTACTGTCCTATGGACAAGCCACCAGTAACAGCCCAGGAGTAACTCCTGAGAAATGGCACAATTTAAGATCTAGCCAGTGTTTCTCATTTATCTCTACATTAATGTGTAATTGTGTGCAGTGGATTGACATGGAAAAACACCGCAGCCTTGGCATGGAGAATTTCTGTACAGACATAGCATTTACAAAGTATATTATTACTAACACCTAATTTAGTCTGTCAGAGTGGCCCTATGAGGGACTAATTAAAGTCAAAGTAGAACAAATGCTTGTACTCCAGAAAAACACCAGGGAAAACACAGACAGATTTTACCAATCTGCACATAGCTCGTTCCTGCCAGTGTGAAGTGTGTCTGAGGTGGTACATTTTATACATTTTACCTGCTTCAAAGCAGAGTCTGTTCCACTAAGACAGCTCTCAATTTCAAAAGAGCAGATCACTGGCACTCACTATTTGCCCAGACTTGCTTACTTAACCAAGCTTAAGATTTTGAATTTTGAGCCTCCAATCACATTTTTAAAGTTTTCTACAGCTTTTCATGGCTCCAGAAAATATCCTATATCCCAAATATTATAAATCTGCCATGCCTTGGCAGGAAAAACAAAGGCAAACAAACAAACAAAAATGACAGGCAGGATGAAGAGGAGGATGGGGGTAAAGAGAGAGTGTGGTGTTTCCAGCACAACTGTTGGACCAAGTCACTGTTAGTTGCTTTATAAAGGAAGATCCCACAACTACCAGGGTATTTTGCAGGGCAATAAATTCATTCAGTGTAGGGCTGGGGCAAAGGGAGAAAGGGTGCTGAGGCTGTTATATGCCAAGCCCTGATTATGTCAGCAAATGAGGATCTTCCTTGCCAGAGGCCAGTATTTTGAAGATGCCCTGAAAAGGACTGTTTTAAAATTCACTGAAGCTACAGGATTTCAAGACAACTAGTTAAAGAGCCAGGTACTCCTGAATAGCTGTTTACTGTTTGCAGTACACATGCAGAGAATGATAATTTGCAATTACTCATTCTCAGTGCCTGAAATTACCCCAGTTTTGTTATCAGCATTTGGGACATGGAACCTACAAAGCATCAAAGAAGACCACAGGTTTCTGCTTATGCTTCTGAGATTAACCAAGCCTGGGAGACAGCTCACAAAGCTGTGCATCCCAGAATCCACCACTCTGCCATATCCATCAGCTGTATGACATTCAGTGGCTGTTCCCAGCATGGGCATTGGCCACAGAGCAGTGCAACACTGGTGATAGCTCCAGGTGAGATTAAACTCCAGCAGGAATGGTTCCATCCTTTCCTGTGGGCAGACCACACGAATGGCAAAAAATAGGCTGTGTATGGCAGCTAAGGGTAGAGAAGTGACAAAGAAGTTTCATGTTTGCACAGGAAGGCTTTCAGAACTGAGGTATGAAAGACATTTCAACAAGTCAGCCAGGAGCTTAAAGAAGGTCAGCCCAATCCTGGATTTCTTAGCTTGGCTACAGAGCACTTTTCAAAGTCCAGCCCTTTCAAATTATTTCTGCAGGCCCACGTGCCTCCATCAAGGCAAAGCTGGTCCCCTCTGTTGCTTCATTCACAGAGTAGTTCAGAGTACTGTCATTCCCTGTACAGTCATTGGCTCCCATTCCTCCACCTTGTTCCATGCTAGAGATGCTCCTCGCAGCCCACACAACACATACATCCAGGCAGCAGGCTTCTGCTTTGTACAGTGCCAGCCCAGACTGAAGGCACAGTGGCTGGGTTAAGAGCAGCTCCTGTCTTTATTCTTGAGATGGTTTCCAGAAGGAAAGGAGCCGAGCTTTCCTAGAAGAACAGTCAAAGACTGACATACAATTACACCATATTACCTTCAGTCAGATAAATCACTTTTGGGAAAAGAGGTTCATAACAACTCCAGACATGCCTAATAGTTCCACTGTGAGTCTCTGGATAAAGCCTGGGACTGGAAACAAAATGAAATCCTTACATGAAATTATTTGTACTACTGTAATGTTTGAGAGCCCCAGCTAAAATGAGACCTTACTTTAGCAGGTGCTTCGCAGAGCCAGTCAGAGGCAGTTTCTGCCTGAAGATTTTTGCCATCTCAACACAAAGTAGAAAGGCAGGGGTGCACTTGTTCCCTCTCTTCCCACAGGTGTGGGGCCGGAGGAGGTCTGGGGCCAGCCAAGGCTGGTGAGAATGACAGCAGAGAGCAGAGGTTTTGCAACACCACATAACCCAGGTAGCCTTATTTTTATTGTTGTTGTTATTAAATACATTATCAGAGCCTCCTCAAGCAGTGTAAACCAAGATGATTTCCTCAAGCTACGCTCCAAGAGGTATATTATACCCCCCACCAAACTTACTGAATTAAGTGAAGTATGCATAATATCTTTGCTTATGGCTTTCAAGGCTCATGAATGCTACTGTAATTGTTTTCATAACACAGATCAGTAAGTAGAGCCCAAATAGCCCCTGCCACCCTCAGGGAAAAGGCATTAAGAGTAGCTGCGTAACAGCTTTTTCAAAAGATCTTTCTGCCCACCAAAGGGAACTTGCTGTAAACTCTCACCTTCTCAGGAAAAGATCTTATTTGCAAGTGAGTCTATTAATTGTTTTTTTAAACAGAAGATGGCAAGAGCTTTCATTTGGAATTAAGGAATCAAGCTAATTGGCTAGGGTTATCTTAAAAAGTCCTAAATCTTAAAGCATTTTAAATTAATCCACATTTTAAAGTGCCTCCCTTCACCCCACATCAGTGTTGTCAGATTGCACGTGTCACTTGGATGCAAACAGAGATCTGCTAGATACTCCAGAAAGATCACGCAGGTGAAGTTTGTGCTCACTTGTGGACAACAGGAAACACAAAAAATACCAAAGGACAATAAAATAAATGAAAACAAATCCTCACTTCTTGCTATGTTGAAGAAATTTTTGAGTGTGTTTCTCATTTGCTCCAAGAGGAAATGTGCCTTGCTATTTATGCAGCAAGTTAGCATATTTCTGAAGACATAAATAAAAATATCAAGGTGAAACACTGAGGAGTTTATTAGCTTAGTTATTAAGAGCTCTTTACACTTAACAACCTAAAACATACACAGAGCAATTTGCAATCAACACTTTTTAAGCTCTGAATAATCCATTCCTTAAGCAAGCTTTCCTGCTTCCTTGAAAACATCTTTCATGTCTTCAAACTTTCAAAGAGGAAAGCCAAATTCATTAAACCAACTTCTTAGCTATGCTTTCCTCTCTCCCTGTTATTCCATCATATCTCCTGTTCTCAAGTCAGCTAATTACTTTGTAATTGGAGCTACAGAGCCTCCTGCCAGGGCAGGACTCAGCCCAGTGAGAACAACTCTCATGGATGGGATCCAGCTGGATAAGGGACCAGTGCAACCCAGGGATGTGACAAATGGCAGAGCTGTTGGCCAGGGACACTTGGTCCCCTTTCCTGGTTACAACCTCTCCTCTAATCCGAGATCTGCTCCAGATCCCCTCCTCCCCCTGCCATCTCCTCTCCCATCCAGCTTGCATTCCCCCACTGATCTATTCCTCCCTTATACACGAACTCCAATCTTCTCCCATCTCCTTCAGCTCTTCCAATCACTGCAGTACCTGAATACCTTCTCTCCCTTCACTCGTCAATTTTTTTTTCATCCTCCTCTCTCTTTCCCTTTTCCTTATTGGTTTCTCTCTTTTCAATACAATCTTCATTGGAAAAAAATATTTTTGCTGCTAAATAGAATTTGTGAGATGTGCTGTGCTTATTCAAGCCTTGCACTCACAACACCCAGGTTAGCTTAATATATTCTCTTAATTATCTTGCTGGCTGGCTGCAATACATCATCTTAAACCAAGTTAGCAGTATGTAGTGCACTTAAAGATAGCTCAGAGAGTGTAAATGAACCTGCTGGTCCTTGCAATGATCATGCAAGTGAGACACCTTCTGGCAAGGGTAACATGAAACAGACACCGATAGTCTGCAAATAAGACCCTTTTTTTATTAAGTAATGCATGAAAACATACTCAATACCAAGAGATGAGTGGGATCAGAGAAGCAAAATTCATGTTTCAGATATAAATCTGGAAAATCTGCCAATTTTACAGACTTTCTTAGAGCTGAGAATCACAGCACTTCATCTTCTTTCCCTGACTGTTTAAATGATACTTCTCACTTTCTCTAGACTGGAAGGTTTTAGGAATTATCTCGTAGCAGGTCCCTAAATTTTCCTCAAAATCAAAAAGTGAAGAATATAAATTTCTGCAATACCCACCTGGTAGCTTTCAGGAGAGCTACAACACCATCTGGCACAAGATGCTCTGTGACCTCTCCTATAGGCTTTGCATTCATTTGCTCTTTGTGTTGTTACCATTGATCTGAAATAAATATTATGATACAGAGAGCATATCATGAATCTAAGAACCTAATACAGGCAGCCAATTCAATTACAGTAGACAGGAGAAGAGGTAGCTTTGCGAGAGGACAATGAGAAGAAGAATCAGCAAACGAATGAAATAATAACTTTCTTTATCATGGGCCAGGGCAAGGATCTGTCTCCCACTAAAAAAAAAATTACTAAAGCTATAGCAGAGAACACTCTAGGCAGCACCTCATTTGTCTTGATACAATGCAACACCAAAAAGTCATGCTGTAATACTAAGATGTTTTGATTGTTTTTCAAATCTGTATATTTCCCAGTCTTTCATGAATACTTTTTTCTGAGGATAGGAAAGAAAGAGACCCAGAAGCTTTGTTCTGAAATAATGCAGTATTTTGCAAATCTGCAATGAGTAAAAATATTTTCATAAATTAACTTACTTAAACTTTGAAGGGAAAATCTTTTAAAAAAACCCAATCCAAATATTTTGGTAAGGTGATAATGCAACAGCTCAGGTGAAAATTAATGTAAACTAAAGGGAGCACTAAAACAGATCCTCATTCTTACATTTCTATTGCCAGCACTGAATTCAAATAGGATCATGCTGGCAGCAGTGTAAAGGAAAATAACTTGTTATCCAAAAATTAATCCTAGGCAGCCAAAATACAGGATACATTATTGAAACAGAAGCTCACACATACATAGCATCATCATTGGGATAATTTTATTTAATGCGACAACATCTTGAATTATTAGAAAAACTAATAATTTTCAGTGGATAGGAAATTCCAAAACACACATGAGCTTCCTGACCTCTCACCACCTCTTTCTAAACTCATGAATATTTTAGACATATACAAGAAGAGTCTATTTGACTGATTGTAAATAGGAAAAGAGCAGATTCTGACACACAGCTCTGCTCGCCATTTGTGGATATGATTGAAAACAAGACCTCCCTTGCACTGTATTTGGCTGATTGACTCACATAGTCCTTGTTTGTATTATCAGGGGTTTGGAGACCATTGGACCTGAATGCAGGAAATAATTTTCTCCCTGTTCAGATTCATTGTAATTTAGTGCAGACAGAGGGAAGGACAACTTTTGCATTTTTCTGCAGCATGGTAAAATGTTTCCACAATAATTTTCTACTCTTTTTTTCCTTCCGCAGTAGTTTTAAAGCATTCTTAGCTTTGGTGGCATCTTTTTTTCCTTGCTGGTGGTGCCTGCTGGTTATTAATGCCTAGTTAATAGAATACATTACACAAAATTATCAGTGAGCAAATTAAAATGATCTCTGGCTTTATACTTTCTGAAACCATTAGAGAGGCAAGCATACCTGTGCCATTAAAAGGGAAAAGATCCTGTAATGTTTAATCTGCTTGTGATTTCTGGGAAGCTGTCCAATGATGTATGACTGCCAGGGGAAGACAGTATTGTGTCCCTGGGGACTCCAGTGGAGCAGGGGTTCCCGTACCTCATTAGCCTCCATGCACGAAGTCCTTGTGCCTGAGGTGGCTTCCCTTAAAGGGAGACAGCAGTGAAGGGAGGTGGGTCCAAAGGAAGGTTTCCTGAACTTTCAGTCTTCAGAGATTTGACAGTTCAGCCAAAGGGTGTTTTTTAGGTTTTACTTCGAAGGAAAAAAAAAAAATCTATTTTCCACATTTAAAAAAAAAACCAAACAAACAAACAACCAAAAAACAAAAAAACTTTTTTTTTTAAGAAAAACATTTTTTTTACAGATTTCTTTTGGCTGAAACAATAACTTCTTGGAGTTCAGGTTTCTGCAAGAAACCGTAATATTGTCTGAAAAATCAATCAATTAATAATAGCTACCACATGGGAACAGCTCCAGAGTAAATTCTTCCTCCTGCTGTACGGCTGTTTAGAAGTTGCACAGAATATACCTCCTCCTCCTACAGACAAGGGGGACCTGGATCATTTCACTCCTCCCATTCTCGCCTTCTAGAAACATCCACAAGCTGAAAACTCCGAAACAGGGAAAAACAAACCTTAGACACCCATTTTTTACCTGGCTTGGTCTTGTGAAAGGAACAGGCAGCTCTTCTGGCTGGTCTGCAACGCAGCAGACAACACAAGAGGGCTCTGTGGGTGCACAGAGCCGGTCCCACCAGCTGACGCTCCGCGATGGATTTCTCCTCACCTGGTCCTTCCGAGCCGGTCACCGCTGGCTGCTGGCACCCCCTTTCCACGGCCCAGGGTGAGCAGGAACCCTCCCTTCTCCTGCCTCCGGCTGCTCCCAGCTCCGGGCCCAGCCTGGCTGGGGGACGGGTTTGTCTCTGCACGGCGCCGGCTCGGAAGGGGCCCGGCAGCAGGCCAGGGAGCAGCAGGCCAGGGAGCAGCAGGCCAGGGAGCAGCCCTGCCCGGCAGGTGACGGGCGCTGCAGGCGGCTCTCGCTGCAAGTGCCTGCCCCCGCTTTTGAGTCTCTGTCTAGAGAAGCTCAGAGCAGGCAAAGCTCTCGCTTTCGCTTTAGCTCTTTCTCTTCTGAGCTCATTAAAGCTTCTGCTGCAGGCAGAGCTGGCCACGCGGATGGTGTCTGCAGTGCGTGACCAGGAACAGCTCCCCCTTGGGCCTGGGGCCTGTTCCCATCTCATCCCCATCTCCATCCTGGGGTTTCTCCCTGGAGCTGCAGTTACCAGCCCTGCTGCAGGAGCCACAGTCTGAGCTACGAGTTGGTTTTTCATTTTCACCATTTTGCCACCACAGCTCAGCTAGTTTTTCTCAGGAGATCTTTCTGGAAAATTTCCCTGCTTGTCTCAAAAAGCTGTGAGATTTGTGACAGTAAGAAAAATCTCCCCTTCTCACTGACAAGCTCTGACATTTGCTGAGGGCCCTACTCAGCACCAGGAACATCAGGTAGCTGCTGGCCCCATCACAGCTTTGGCATAGATGGGTTCCTCCCTGTTCCTGCAAAAGTGCCACAGACAGCTGTGAATGCCCTCCTCAGAAAATTCCCCTGGACCACAGAGCCATGGCTCTTGCCTTGCTGACCTTGCTTTTACAGCCATCAGAAGTCATAGATGGCATTTTTTCCAAGCTCTCTCCTTTACTCTTTTGAAACTGACACCAAAGAAAATCCCAACCTACTGATGGGGGAAAAAAAAAAAAAAAAAACTCCTTAAACCGGAAGAAACTAAAAGTC
>VZTI01004285.1:908345-921072 GCA_013397865.1 Struthidea cinerea
CCACCAGGGGGGGAAAAAAAAAAAAAAAAAAAAAAAACTTAAACCGGTAGAAACTAAAAGTCCATGACCTCTTCAGAGTATGGAGAGTGCTATTACAGTAACTGTCACAGTTTGTCAAACATCCCCGGGCTGCCCCATGTCAAAGACAGGGTAACCCAAGCATATGCAATACCACCTCAGTTCAGACCAGAATGCAGGTGCATTCGTCCATGCAGGCAAGAGCAGCAGGAGCCTGCAGTGAGGAGTTTTATAGCATTAACCAGCATTTGTTCAAAGGATAAACAGGCTGTAAGTGCATCAGTGCAGGGCACTGACCCTTACCCGGGGCTCTTCTGAGCGTGACTGTCAAAACTCCTTCATATCCATCTGGTCTCACCTGCACAACATGCCCAAAGTAAGACCTAAACACTTGTTTTGCAACAGGTTCTCTCTGCAAGGACAACCACAAAACATTTAATTAATGTCATCCTTCTCCCCTGGACAAAGGACAGTAGAGCCAGCATGGACATCTCCAGCGGGGTGTCTGTGGCACCAAATGGCAGAGTCAAGGGAGGGCAGGGAATCAGAGCTGGCCTGAGCCCTGCCTGCCCACCACCCCCTCCGACACATGCACAAGCCTTTTTCCTGGTCTGCTTCAATGAACGCACTTGAATCTCTTCACTGCAGGTTTTTCAAGAGGATCCCTGGAGCCTGCTGCACTGCTAGGAGTTGTGCATCTTCTTCCCAACCCATAACATCCACTAACAGTGTCCAGCAGGTCCCAAAGGATTGGGGAAAGGGGTAAGTTTGCCCCCTGCCAGCAGGGTGACATCAGAGATGGCACAGCTGGAGAAGCACAGGTCTGCCCCACCTGCAAACACACATTCCCTGTCAGCCAGGTCTCCGGGTGGCAGATCAGAGGAGCCAGCTGCTGTGATGCAAATGAACCTGTTTTCTCCCTCTCACACACAAATACCAGCCACAGATAAAAGAAGTCATGCTGGAAGCTGCTTTTTATGAGGAGCAGTTTAACACAGATGACTTAGAGAGCAAGTGGAAACTCAGGCTCAGGCTGAGATCCCAGATAAGAGAGGCGAGGGGGCGTGGGTTGTTTCTAGACATATATCTCAATGCTCAGTGGTGAGAAGAACATTGAGGCCAGCTCAGGGCTCCCAGGAGCAGAGGCAGTATTGAAGGGTTTCCCCTCACAGCTTGAAAGCCTGCTGTGGAAACCACAAGGAGAGACATGGGACTGCAATGGGACACAAGAAGGGACAAGAAGGGAGGGAGAGGAGAACCCTGTGGTGAACCTGCCACCAAAAAGCCATTTTTCCTGTGCCCAAACTCCAGCCTTCCCAAGATCCTCACAAATATTTCTAGACTACAGAAATACAAATAACATCCTTAAACCAGATGGAAAGAGCCTGGGGAGGGGCAGATATTTGTACAAAGCCAGAGAGGTAAAGTAAAGGGAGGTCATCCTCATGAAACAAGTCACTGCTCTGTGCCTTGGAGCTGCTCAGTGCCCTGTCCCTACCACCCCCAGACCCAGCAGGACCCCTTCCAGGAAGAAGCCTGATTGAAGCTGCTGTTCCTTGAACATGTTTGGAGAAGTGCAATGAAGTTTCCTTTCCAGAGTGACAGGACATGGAACATTCTAGCTCAGAGCCCCCCACAACCTGCCCTCCAAAATGGCACAACCTCTTCCTCTCTTCTCATTCATGCTACTGTGTCTGTGACTGAGCTCTGCCTGCAAGAGACAATTCCATTTCAGTGCAACAGATTCAAACTCTAATTGAGTTTTCCCATTTAAATCCAGGCAGGAACAGCTCTGCCAGCCTGCAGTCATAAGAGCTATTTTTGAAGAGAATTTTCAAAGTAGCCAGGAAGTCAAATATAACATTTTTAAAACATTTTAATGTGTGTGTGTGCACACGTGAGTGCATTTCCTTCTGCAAGCAAAGGAACAATTGCTCCCTGTGCATGAGAGGAGCCAGGTTGCTTTAATTGTGTGGCTGCTGATATGACTTCTTCGTGGCAGTTGAAAACAAAAAAGACTTCAGTTTATGTGCGTATTTCTGCTTTAAGTGACTCACTGTAATGGAAAAAAACAAAATGCTGTTTCTCTTCTTTTAGCCCTGTCTCATCCCAGACACCATCTATCTTCATGCCGCTCTACGGCTGCTCGCACGGTGGTGTCCCCTCCCTTATGCTCCTTAATTCAAGTGCACAGTCTGGGGATTATTTGGAATATCTTATCCCCATCGTGTATAGCACAAGGAAGGACTGCTTTATGAGGAAGATACCAGATTAGGACTCACGCCCAGAGTTCACATTCAGTACTGATTCAAACTTCTCATGGAACTCAGTTTTTCATCTTCTGTTATGCGAAAGTGAAAAAAACTTTGTCTTTCATCCTATTCTCTCTCAAGGCAAAGTCCAAGGCATTTTCTCTTTGGCAAGTACACTGAACACCTATTAAGCTTCCATCACTAATTGCATTGTAAACCTGTATTTTCTATCACTTCCTTAAATTATCTTCTAAATACTGTATGTTTTTCCTAAATAGCTAAGTTAACTCCTTGATAGATGTTTTGATCTCTAGTTTAATAGGCCTTTACAGTTTAAATCAGTGTTAGGAATAAAAGTCAATACTTGCATACTGAGATGGTTTCAGTTTCATTGATCCTTTAGTAAGGATGAGAGTGTGCTTTGCAGGGTTTACCATCTTACAGATAAATTGACTGACACGTTTTGAAGGTTCGAATACTTTAACAAAGATGTTTTTCCTAGGATCAAAATGCTTGCACAAAAGCATACATTGCTATAGAGTTATTAACAATTAAATGATGATGAGCCCATCATCATTTTGTGCTGTAAACAAAAACTCCCAGCTAGAGTGAAGCCTTGCTCTGAATTTCTCTCAAAGCAGAGCCAGTTTCACCCCATGTCACTTCCATTTATTGGTCCCCTACTTCATCAGCTTGTTTCTGAGGACCTAATGGAGAACAGTGTTGAAAGTCACTCCCTAAAATTGAGATAACCAACATCCACCTCTCTCCTCTCATCCACTAAGCCAGTCACCTCACTGGGGAGGTTATCATCATCCCTCTGTACAGTGAGGAGGAAGGTTTGAAATGCAAGGTCATGGCATGGAAAGGCCAGTTTTATGTTCCCACTGCTTGGAATTGTTTATTCTTGGGATGAGACAATTCTGGCATGAAGAAGGTAGATGTGGTTTCTTCATTTCTGTTTTACATTAGTAGATCTTGTTTAACCTCGATCTCAGCTATTTAAATGCATTGCAATATTCTGGGTTTAAAACTGTGCTGTGACCTTTAGAAAAGGATCCTGAGGCTAAAATATCAGTTGTGCCATTCCAAGGACAGCTCATTTCCCCATACAGAGCGTTTTGTGTTGCTAACAAGAAGCCTGGTTTTTATGTTGTTCTTCATGACAACAGAAGTTCAGCCTTGGCATCATCCCTCCTTGAAGTTAAATTGGCCCATGTTTTATGATAAACGCAGTTGAAAGCTTAGTTGAAAATTGGATTTTCTTTAGAATAGAAAGCAAGGAGGACAAATGTCAATGGAAATACTCTTTTTGGCATCCCTGTGCCTGGGAGCAGCTCTTTGAAGATGGGTTTTCCAATGAACTATGATGAACTAGGCCCTGAAATTACTTCCATAGTCTAAACTCTTAAATATTTTACCACCACATTAAAGAGGAAGACTCTCCCTGCCACCCTTAGACCTTCAAAGCCAGCTCTCTCCAGAGATGTGAAGGAGCAGACAACAGATATTACCAATGCAGACTTATTTGGAGATCAGGAGATAAAAGTATGTAGGTGTCTGGATGTGTCCAACATTGCTCAGAGCTCAGACATACCTGGTGTGTCACTTGAGCTGCAATAAAATCCCCACTTGCCGCTCTGTGTGTGGCACATGCAAGAAGTACCACATTTGCTGACATCCTGGGAAGGGCCCAGCTGAAGGGCATCAGGCTGGGGCTGGAGCACAGGCTGTGTGAGGAGAGGATGACAGCACAGGGGAACTGGCTGGCAGTGAGAAGCTTCAGGAGGAACTTGTTGCTGTCTTCTACTACCTGAAAGGATTTTATAATAAAGGAGCCAGGCTCCTCTTGTGGAATCACAAGGACAGGATGAGGGACAAAGACCACAAGGACACAAAGAAATAAATCTTCTCTGTGGAAGACAATAACCACTGAAACACAGGACCAGTGAGTTTGCGGACTTTCTATGCTCACCCCAAAGCCCTGAGCAACCTGACCTGCCTTTGGAGCTGTCCTTGTTTTGGGATGGAGATTTGGTTGGACAACCTCTAGAGATCTGTTCCAGCCCAAACCACTCCTTGAGTCAGTGACTTATAGGGGATTTAATATAACTTAATTTTCTCAGGGTAAGACAGGGTATCCAAACCCTTACGGGGATTTAGATATGCACAAGAACACACTAAACTCAGTGGGAGTCCTGTCTACATCAGAAAAGATACTGAAAACTTTGGTTAAAAATCCTTTCAGCAGGCACTGAAGTTTCAGTAAGTCCGGGGCTGTTACTAATATGTCTCAACATTGAGATTATATAAACATTTCAGATAAGCAGAAAATTTCAAAATTATATGTCTGCTCTTCACTTAGTTTCTCTGATAGCAGAGCTGTTCTTCCTAAATATGCAGGAATTCCTTCACAGAAGTGTAGTCTACATACACTGGTATATTTTTCTCATGGGAGACATTTTTTTCAGATATTCATTATGGATATAATTTGAGAGGAAATGCTCATTTTTTCTCAGTAGTCTGTGGTATCACATGAAGCATCAAATGCTAGGAAAGCACTCTGATAACAGAATATGAGAATTTTATGTGTGTGTGTGTGTGTGTGTGTGTATATATATATCTAGAGATATATAAAATGTGATATTGCAAAGATATGTGTTTTAAAAGTCTGTGCTAGATACAGAACATTCTTCCTTTGCATCTGCTGCTGCTTTCTCAATAATTTATCTGTAATTAATTATTGAGTTACCATTTTTTAAAAAATATAAGTAAAATCTGAAGAGCACAAAACACAGAATCATGAATTCGGCATGGAACTGCTCAAGCAGAGACAGAGTAGAAAGGCGAAAGAATTGTTATTAGCATACAAATAGATGAGATAATGGAAAAGGGGATATACTGCTCAGGAAGCAGTTTTACAAATGTTATTTTTCATGTGATCTACAGGATGGAAGTCCCCATTTAATAACAGCGTTTAAAAATTGTCATTAAAGCCTTAATCCTTTAATGTGCCACATGTGGGTGGCTGCTGTCCAGATGCCAAGTGAGGCTGGGGAGGAGGTGAGCTTCATGAGAAGGGGGAGTTCTTCAGATAAGCATCACATCATCCTGCAGGCTTACAGATCCTCCCTGCACCATCCCCCAAAGACCTCAGAGAGTATTTTCAGCAAAGTGCAACAAGAGAAATTAAAAAGAAAAAGAATGGGAAAAAAGCATCTGAAGTGCATTCCTTCCAGCAACAAACTCAGGTTTCTAAGGTTTCTCTATCACTCGTTCACAAAGGTACCGTCACAGTTCCCCAGAAATCAACAATGATTTTTAATTTTAATGTACATTGATACTAATACATATTTAAAGAATTTACCTACCCTTAGCTGACGGAAAGCTACTGGGCTTCCAGCAACCTGCAATGCAACAGAAAATGGATCATCTTAAACAACTGTTTCTGGAAATGGTTGGCACAAAGGTATGCAGAAAATTGCATCCTCTCACCTGAGAGATGATCATTTCATTGCTTGCAACTATCTGACCATAATTTTAATTCTTTGTGGAGCTCAAAAGGAACCTTGCATTGCACGTTTATGCCAAGGCAGTGGATACAATCTGAACAAGAAAAATCCTCACTAAAATACTCTTTAAAAAAATAGCTGCAAATTCCACCTAACATCCTGTATTCTTGGCCCAGTCTAATCAGTGTGGACAGTATCTGAATCTCAGGAAACTGTTGCGATATCTGTGGGTGAATGTCACACTGGCAAGCACACAGAAGAGCTAATCACTTTGCAGGATATTAGGCTACTTTTGTCTCCACATACAAGCCATTGAAGCCATAGTAATGGAGTTCTGCAAGATGTGTTTCAGGCACAGAATGGTTAAATTATAGCTACTGCTCGCAACATTAGCAAGTAAAATATAAAAGGATACCTGAAGGACCTGAGCTCTTTGTAACCTTTGAAGCAGCAAATCTCTGACAATACTTCATAGAGTAAGTACTGGAAGATAAACAGCTGCACCAGTACACATTATTATCAGTTAAATTATCAGATTCCAGCTGGCACAAAAGTCAAGTCAAGCAAATAATTAAAACTTCCAAGAGGAGCTATGTGCCTATGGGGTTCATCCTGAAAGTCACTGGAGTGATTCACTCACAGAAGTCCTGATGCCTAAATGTCTAAAAGAAGTTTTTTGTAACTAGGGTATTCATTGCACAGATTTTGGTCAGAAGCTTAAAAGAAAATTTGGACTAGCAAAAAGCTCAGCAAATTAAATATCGCATGTCGCTGACCTGAATATTTGCAGCTGCTCTATATCTTTGATCTAGTGGGTAAAACGCAAAATGTCTCAGGACTCCTTGATCCTACCTCTGATCTTGATATTAACATCTTCGTTACAATTACCCAGGCACTGTAACCTAGACATGTGTGTACCAACAGTTGAAATTATTGCTGCTATTTTATATGCCAAAACTGCTTTCTAGCTGGTATCAATATAAGAAATTAAACTTGTTGTAAATAGACTAAATTGCCTGAATAGTTACAGAAAAGGCAGCTGGGAAGCGGCTGAGAATCTGAGTTTTTCTGTGTTGCTGGGTGATATGGCAGCACTCAGAGGAATCTCCCTTTGAGACAGATCGTTGCCAATCCTGTTCCAATTCTCACCTTTTTTGTTGAAATATTTCTTGAGCTTGAATCCCCTTCCAAATATGGGAGGGGGGAGTAGGGAGAATATGAAAATTGGGGATTTTAATCTTCTGTGCTCTCTCTGTTGTCACTGGAGAGACATCCTTTGTACCTCTCCCCATGGCGACCTGGAGGTAAACTGGCAACACAGCACTGAAATAATCCCTTTTCCACAAATTTTGACCCCCTTCAGAGGTGACAGGGACTGCATAGTGGACAGATTTGGAGGCTGTAATAAATGAGGTTCCCAGGTGCACAGCCCTGATGCCCCACAAAACAACAATTCATAAAGATGTCCACCAAAATCATCTGAAACTTGTATTGAAAAGGATTAGACGGGAGAAAGTAAGAAGGGAAGCAGAGAAAAAGGAAAGGGGAGAAAAAGCCAAAACAAAAGGAATGGTGAAAAAGAAAAGGCGCTCAACAGAAGAACATCTGAGTCACTCTTTTATTAAAACTTTACGGAAAAGTTCAAAAACCCTACTGCATTTTATCTGCGAGCCTGAAAAGATGAAAGGAGCAAGGAGCAGAAGGTTGTAACTTTCATGTTTATACACAAATGCTTCGAAAGAACCTACCTCTGCCTTACAACCTCATTCAGTACTTGGAAGTACAAACACAAATTAAGCAAAGGCTTTGAAGTCCTCAGCTATGCAGAAGTCCCAGCAGAACAAGGCGTTCTGAGCTGAGGCAGAAAGGTGCCTGCAGTGTAGGAGGAACACGAGTGCAAGGAGGCAGAGACAGAAGATGTGTCTTTTAATCCTCTGAGTTTTGCTTGTGCCAAGAGTCTCATTGAATCCATAGGGGGAATTTGTCTTGGAATGCCAGGAAAGTTCCTGGCCTGGCCTGTCAGCATTGTCTGAAGCCTCTCTCTCAGCCAGCTCTGTTGGCCTCAAGTGCACTTGGTGAGCACACACTTGCCAGGGCTGGAAGGCTGTAAGTGAATGCAGCAAGAACGGAGAGATCAAGCAGGCTCTGCTCACACCCCCAGTGCTGCTGTGCACAGGAGGAAATGCTGCTGCAATCAAAACCCCTGAATTATCAGTGAAGGTACCAGATATCTCCACATCAGCTCTTTCTGGGCAAAGTTTCATCGGCTGAGAAATCCTCCACAGCCACAGGGCACCACAAGTACCCCAAGAGAGTTCTCCAAGCAAGAAACCTCAAAGTATGTGGTGTTCAATGCGCTCTCTCCAGGCTGGACTGTCTCCATGGGCCTTCTCTCTCCCATCCCTGGGACTATATTGCTCTGTCTTTGACTGGATGGCTCCACTCAGCAGATACGCTCCATCACTGCGCTGGTCTTGCCCCACCCAGACTTTATCCAGAAAGTTCTACTGAGCTTTCAGTGACTGTCAGCACAAGTAGGGAATTAGAGAGAGGAGAAATAACCAACCTACTATCAGCAGGGATGTGCCATAAGTATCCAAGTTGGTAGAGAACACTGAAGAGAAAGTCAAATTACAGTAGTGTTGCTGTGCACACAAGAACCAAAATTGTACATCCCAGATGAGAAGCTAAAGCAAAAACCTGCAGAAAGTGAGTTCTTCTGTTTGTTTTTGGAGCTTGAGGACTCCTTGTTTTGCATACAGAAAGGGAATATTGACTTTGGCAGCACAGTATACAACCTACAGGCCTCCAAATCTCTTAAGCCCACTGCCCCTACTTCTTTACTCCCATAAATTCCTCTTAGGAATGAATGAACTTTATTATTAAAAAAAAAATCTGCTCAATGATGGCCAAGATGAAAAAGCAAATATTTAACCTCTGAACTCAGGGCTAAAATACAGCACAGTAAGTGATGAGGACCTATTGCTCACTATTTATTTGCTTTAGAACAGTAACAACGTCACCGTTTCCAGCCAGCGGTTATCACTCTTGCTGGGTTAGCACTGAAGGGGTTTTTTTCAGTGGAATCAAACAGTTCAGGGCTTTTTCACTCAAGTTTACAGCATATCTCTGTAAATGTAAGTCATCAAAGTCCTGATATATAAAAATGTGCATATACAATCTATATTTATATAAGTTTTAAAAGTATATAAATATGTCTATGTGTGTTTGAATATACTCATGCAATGGAAGAAAACAGATCCTGCTGCTGGAGATATTAAAAAGTCATCTGAACATCATCCTGTGCAAGTGGTTCTAGGTGGACCTGCTTGGGGCTGGGTAAGACCTCAGGAGGTCTCTTCCAATTTCAAACATTCTGTGATCCTGCAATTCTGTTTTTCTACCCAAAAGCAATTACTCAAGTTGGCTGTCTTCTAATGGCATCCATCTCTGGAGCATATGAACAATTTAGCAGCATGTTTATCTAGTTCCTAAGGCCCCAGAAGTTTTTCTTTGTATTTCTTTGTTTTTCCTTTTGGAACCTGCTGTGAAAAGTTCATTGTTTTACTGTTAGCAGTTCAATAAGCTGCAGACTGGAATACTGAGGCCAATGACAAAAGTTAAATATCCCTACATTCAACAACTTTATGGAAGATTTTAATCTCTAAAGTAAAATGTCTCTAACTGCTTTGCCCAGAAGGACAGATTCTGCAAACATAAATTTCACAAAAAAGTTTTTCTTCCACTCAGTGGTGAGCTTTTCTTCCTCACAGCTGTCCCTAGGTTAAAATTAGATGGAAGAGAAAACTTTCTAAGCTTGCCATGAGAAATGTTGTATCCCAAGTTACTGAGAAATATTAATGAGTGTACTAATGGATAGAATTAGGAGCTTTAATGACTTACATTCTGCTGCCTGGAGCCTAACAATCTATGAAGGACTGAAGGAAGGCTCCCAGACGGTCCCATGATGTGCTGATTCTCAAATCAATCCTTGGATCAGTTTCCTGGGAGTGCTCACAGACTTAGTAGTTTCAGGCACCAATTCAAGAAAATTGTCTTATTCACTATCTGCCATTGCAGATACTCCAGAGTTTTCAGCACCCAACAACTAAAACAGGGAAAGCTCCTGATTTCTAACAATTTTGCAATGCTTAAACACATGCATAGGTTTTAAATCCTTGGATTAGGCCATATTCCTGACTGCTTTCCATAGTTTGACCATTTTTGGGACTGGATTACACAGTTCTAAATCTGGTATATTATGCCACATAACCAAGTGAATTCCAGACTCTTGCTGTTCCAGATAGGAAGAGATGTTGGGTTGATTTGGGAGCTTTATTGCACAAACTCTATTTTGTGTCTGCTTGAAGACAATTTCAGTTTTAGTTGCTTTGTAGGCCTCAAATAAGATAGATAGTTGTCATTATTTACTATTGACTCTTTTCTTAATTTTATTGCCCTCTGGCAGTAAATGCATTTTGCTTAACCACAACAAAGCCCCAGGTACTCTGCTGCAAGATCCCTGAAACCTCCAGCAAAGAGGAATGGCCTGTCTTCTTTACATCTAGAGCAGGGTCCAGCATTACAGTGGAGAAGAAAAAGTGACACTTTGCATATTTGGGAGATTTTCTTGTTTCATCTTAGCCATTTGAAACCCTGTTGTTCACTGCCACAACAAAAGAATGTCTTGAGTTTCTACAAAAGCACAAGCCTGATGTCATACTTGAAGGGAGAAAACCAGGTAGTCCAAATTGTGTTCTTGCAGCGAGTGTCAAGAAAGAAATCACACCGCTGAGAGGAACGCGAGGTAATCTTTATGTGGTTGAAAGGATAAGTCTGGCGCCGACTGCCAGAGAATATTACAATCAATGGCACCACTGGCCTATGGAAATGGAGAAATGATTTTCATAATGCTGCATAATGATGAAAGACTGGCTGGATTTGCTTCTTGTGGTTTCTTATACTGAGGAACATAAGAAATGCCTCGACATTTTCAGCACTTCAGACAGAAGTCCAGGTCTTGGCAGACAGCAACTGAGCTAATTATGAGGAAGGTGTGGGGTAAAAAAAAAGAAAGGCTCCTCCCAGCATGTCCCAGCTTTTCTCACTCAGGAGTTCTTGTGACATGAAGAAGGTGGAAGAAGCAAATTTTTCTCCCTCAGGTCTGGTCCCCTTGTGTCCCTTGAATAGCCTGAGCTGGCAGTCCTGTTAGAGGGCTATGGTACCCCTCAGCCACACTCCCCAGCTTTGCTAAAACACTTTCTGCAGCAAAATAGACATAATTCACTATGGGAAGGTGCCAGCATGTAGCCATTTATTTCAGGTTTGCTTTCTAATTCCTAAAGACCAGAGTTTCATGCCTCTGGGTCGGTCAGTGCAAAGCTCAGCCCCAACATTTCCTCTATTCTTGCTCCATATCTATAGAGAGACCAGATGAATTCCCTGCAGCTTCACTCCACGGCTCCTCTGAAATCCACCCATGCTGGAGAAGGTGCTCTCAAAGTTAAGTTTTCAATCAGCAGTTAAAATCTCTGTATCTTTCTCCAAACCTTGAGATATCTGCTGCCATCAGAGATACCACCAAAGAACCAACTCTGAAGGCTTGTACTGGGGTGAAAATCTCTCTGAATTACTCTCTCGCCCAAGATGAGGCATTTAATATTTTCCTTTTCTCCCCAGAGGCAGTAAAGATGAGGGAACACTGACATGTAAAATGAAAACAAAAATACAGTGGGATGTATTATCTCCATGAGGTGGAATCTGTCTGGTTTTTTTCTGACCTTCACAGTGCAGACTGGTGGGATCACCAACCACCACTGGGCTCCTACATGCACAGTCTATACAAATAATGGTGACTGCACAAAGGCTGGAGGTGTTCCCTGACCAACACATCTCCCTGACTGCTATTTAAGGACTGAAGACACGGCTGACCCTGTTTAGGCTGTGCTGCATTGCATTTCAGTGTTGCATGGTGGGGTTTCCTTTACCTGTACTCAGTTTCTGATGTTACAGAGATGTCTCCACACTCCCTCTTCATTTCTGTGATATTTTATGAGGCAGAATGTAGACAAGGTAGAGAAGCTGAGATTCAAATCATCTCACAAGTGACATTGCTATGTCATTGCAGGACTCCAAAGTGGCTTTGGCCCATACCAGAGAGCTAACACAGCTCTAAGCCTCCAGTACATCAGCTTAAAAGCAAGTCCTGTGGGCTCCTCATTTCTTTTGAAACTATCCTGCAAGAGATGTACAACCAAGGAATAAATACAATTTCTCGGAGTGCTTAGTTTTCTCTTTGGCACAATCAGTAGATGCTATGTTTCAAAAACCTCATGGGAATTGAATTATCCCAAGTCCTACTGTCCTGCGCCCCTTCATCTAAATTAGCTGAAATTGGCTAGTATACTTAGAAGTATAAGACATAAATGCATACACACAGAGAATTAAACTGTACAAACTATACTGAACCAAGCAGCTGTTGTCATCCTGGGGTACCTTTTAGTCGCTAAGATTGTCATTTTCAAGAGTCGATCAAAATGGTTAGGGAAGTCTCTTCCATAAAATCAGCATCTCCATCTGTTCTCCCTGAGTGATGCCCAGTGCTTGCCACAAACATCACCCATCTATGAAATGTCCTGGCACCCTGATTTATGTCAGAAATGGGTAAGTAGGTCCTTTGGATCAAGACACAATACAGAATGAATGTGCTTAATCCAGGTCTTAATGCTATAATTGTTAGAGTCTATTTGCACAAATCAACTTCATCTCTCTCAATCCTTGCCAAAGTGTCACCTTCCACTGGAAGTCCCCCTGTATTTTCCCTGTAGGAGCCACCAGGAGACATAAAGTATGATATCAAGAGGATAAAAAGAACCCTCAAAAAAACCCAAACCAAACCAAACCAAACTAAACCAAAAAAAAAAAAAAAAAAAAAAAAAAAAAAAA
>VZTI01004285.1:922519-953495 GCA_013397865.1 Struthidea cinerea
TTGTGGAAGGTCTCTAATTTTGGAAGTAGTAAAGTGACGATAGGATCTCCACTGATTGGATAGCTCTAATACAAGCAAAAAAATACATGTTGACTCCAGAGAGTTATTTATGACAGAATAAACTGAAAAGCAGGAAGGCCAAGTGAGTCCATAATAAACCTCAAAGCATATTAAATATCACAAGGGCAACAAGAATATGAGCCTTTTTAGGAAGGAGGAAAGCAGAAGGAGGTAACTTAGATGAATGCGAACATTCTAAGAAATCCTAAGGTGAGAAAAAATAATCAGAGGTTTCATCAAGGAATATGCTCAGGTATCAAGGAACAAGTAATTTTGAGGGGGGGTCTAATGTTTGGACACCAGCTCAGCAGGGTATTGAGAGATCTCTGAATCAGACAAGAGACATAATAATTGTCATTTGAGAGACAAGTCTCTGAAGAGCCTTGAACAGAAGAGATTTAGATATTGACAGGAGATGCACACAGAAATCCTGCCATCAGCAACCACTCCAAAGCAGTGATATTTCCTCATCAAAATATTCAGAATAATGCCATAAGCTATGTAAGGGAACAGATTGACAGGCAGCACAGAGTCAAGATTAATGATGAGTCTCTAACCACCTAATTGCAGCTGAATATCTGAGTGCAGCAAATCACACCAAATATAGTGAATATAATCAAATGTACTTCCTGTGCAGGGAAAATATCTCTCTGGTGCTCCTGTACATGCGTGGTTCCCAGATGAATCAGTCAAATGCCTGTTTCAAGCTTTCAAGACCCAGTCAGAGATGCTGTCTATATGAGGGTAGTTATTCACAGAACAGCAAAGCCCATGTACCTGGGTTGCTGCTCTCCTGCTGCCATGGCTGATCCGTGGTTGCAGTGTTATGCAGGATCAGAAGCCCCACTGTTGGCTTTTTCAGAGTAAGTTTTGCCTGCACTGTTTTCTCCAGCAATCTGATCACCACCATTAATCCCCCTCTCCCTCTGTGCCACCAAAACACAAGAAATAGATGGTCCTGAAAATGACCCACAGTAACCCAGAAAGAGCTATAAATGCCGCCCGTTATTCGGGAGGAGGGAATGGCAGCACTGACATTGCTCTGGGGAGAGACAAAGCTCACACATTCTGACTGCTGATCCATACACACTGTAGCAAATTAAACTTGACATGCACTCCTATAAATCCAGCCCGGCGCTGGAAGAGCTGGATCCAAAGCTCTTCAGCAATGTATGGCTACCTGGGGATCTGGCAGACCACCTGGAGAAGGAGGATGGGATGGGACAGGACCACTGCTGCCATCTTCTTCAAAAAAAAAGGGAAGAAACTTTGCTATTGCACAATTCAAGGAGTATCAGAAGGGTTACAAGCAGCTTTATCTCCAGGGTATCCCTTGGCTTTGGGAACAAAACTGCCAAGAAACCATAATTTTATTGCCACAGTTGGCAACACAGTGGTGAATGCTAAACGACACCTGTTCACATTCAGGTGCCAAGAGAGTGCTTTAGGTACATTACCTGTCTGTCCTTTTCTAGGGAGCTGAGAAAAATAGATGTATTGGCAGTTACTTCTTTTTGTGCAAATATTCTCTTATGTGTTTCCCTGACATTCAAAGCATTTTAGAGCCATGCAATGGTTAGGTTTATCCTAGAGGTATTCTGTCTGCACTGGGTACACTCCTAAGGTGCTTCAACACAGTCTGTCTTGAACTCAGATCTTCAACAAGACTCACCATACCCTGGATGATCCAGGGAATATTATGTTCAGTTCATAACACACATATAAGGAGACTGTTGGCAATAATCTTTGCTTTGACCCATATGCAGCTCCAAGGTAGCCCTAATTATTGAAGAACTATAGCCCCTCTCTTATACGAATGAAGAAACACTGAATTCTTTTCAGTTCCTCCTTAATTTGAATTTGTCATTGTTATAGACCACCCCCAGAAAAATTATTGCAAGACAAATATACTCAGATGCAGTGATTTTATTTGCTACTGCACTATTTTATGAGTGTGTACTGCAGAGCCTAACTTCAAGGCAAGAAGATTTATGGTGTAATTACTTTAGTATATTGTTGTACAATTTGCAACTAATGGAAAAGAAATTTACTGGCTACACTTCAGCTGTCAGAAAGTCTGTCTGCAGAATAAGAGTGGAGGGAATGTGTGCTTCTCCCCGTGAGTGGAAATGTTAAATGACAGGCATCACTTAACCTGATCAAACAGTTTAAACTTGATCAGCTACCCATATCACAGTAAGTAAATCTTCCTGCAAAGAAAATTAATTATTCTTCATAAGGAAAGAGAAGCATTTGATATCAAGAATCAAATAAAAAACTGCCCAGCACACCCACTCCCAGGAGAGTCAAGCCCAGTCAATCAACTTTCTAGCCAAGTGTAAAAATTAAGAATTCCACATCCTTTTTTAATTGCTTTAATTGGTGGTTCCCAGTGGACTCTCATGTTTCACTTGGCCTTTTTTCCCCCCAAGTTAAAAAAAAAAGTATCTGATTAATAATCATGTAATTGGATTTCCAGTTCAATGTTTAATGTCTAACATCCAGTAATTAGGAAGACCAAAAGCAGACACTTGTCTTCACTTCTGACATAAGATCTCTTTGATGGAGAAAAAAATAATTCATATCAAATGTTTTGCAACTTACATTTCTCAGCAACTTGCCAAATCAGTTCAAGTGAGATGCCTGGTAGTAAACATCCCTTTCATTAGAAACACAGAAATTGGAGGCGTGAAATTGGATGGAGGAGGATGGAAGAGTTCAGTCGCAGTTTTCAGTGGCCATAATACTCAACTTAATTTAGAAGAAACCCATACTCAAGTCCTTTGGAAATAAAATCAAAGTTTCCTGTTGCAGCAGAGATGAAAAAGCTGATGCAATATGATGAGTATCTAAGCCTAAAGTGAATTTAGCCTGTATCAAATCGCAGTGAATGTGAAGATTTTTGTTTGATCTTTATATTTGGGACAGTTGCATGCTCTCTGAAGCAGAGAGGCAGCTGTGGCTCTATCTGGTCCTTTCCCCATTTTCTACCCTTTGCTCACTATGTTTAGACAATTCTGATTAATAGTTCTGGACTCCTGTTATAGAGATGGCAATATAATATGTCTGCATCATAAAACTTCCTCTTACACAACATGAATTAGATCTATTAAAGAAAAAAAAACACATTAAAGTACCAAAATAACTTTGTTCCACATTGAAAATGCAATGAAACCAAGGCAAACATGGAATGACAATAAATCAGGCTCCCACCCAGGATCGTGCAGAGTGGGCAGGTCTTCATATCTTCAGCCTTTTTCCTGGCCAATTTAATGTAATTATGAGGGTATTAAAAAATCTTGAAATAAAGTAGGCTGTGAAGCCCCATAACCATGTCCATGTCAGAAGGAAACTGTGCCAAAGTTTTCAGTCCCAAATACTTCAGAAAAGTCTTTCAAGTCACTTTAAATAGTCAGCTATCATCATATCACAAGTTCAGCTAATGGGAGCTGAAAACACTGAGGCCCTGCCATATTTTGAACTGAAGTATAATGATGATGCTCTGCTCTTTGATAAAGTCCTCGCCCTACACACCAGTTTTCAGTCAGGACCCTTCAAAAGGTACTGAAATGTTTACCTTGACTTCTTACTGCTTGTTCGCCACTCTCCAAGTTTCTGATCTCTTCCCACGTGTGGAGTATCCAACAGCAACCCTCTGACCATGCCCTGAGCTGATGGACACACCTACGCAGGAACAGAGGTAGTCCAAAAGGACTGATGGAGGAATTCAGTCAAGAATTCATAGGTAATATAAACTAATAACTGGTCATAACCATAATAATAAAAATAATAATAGCAACAAAATGTCTTTTGCTTGTCTCTGGGCACATACTCTGTATTCCCTTAGAATATCCTGTAGGCACATTTAATTGGGATACACACAGGTGACTGTACTCCTCCAACTTCTTGCCTCCTCCCAGTGCAAATTCAATTTCAAGGCATTTTTCTGGAGCAGGAATATAACTCATACAGAAGAAATCAAGGCACTACAAAGGTACCTTACCCTGCCATATGAGATGTGTGGATATTTAAGCCTCTTTTAGTGTGCACAGCTCATTGCGGGCATAGGGCAGCCTGTGACCTGAGACAGTCCAAAGCCCAAGGGACAGCCTGTTCTCTCATGCTTGGTCCTTTTCCTCTGCTCCGTGGGACTCCAGGGTGCCCAGAACATTGGTCTCCAAGGTCACATCTGCCAGCATATACCTCTCATCACCACTGTAACACAAACCAAAATAAGTCATTTAACCTCTTCCTTGATGGATTTTTTTTCTTTGCATAAAAAAGGCGATGGTATTGATGCCTCCTCCAGAATAATGAAAAAACATCCACTCAAATGTTTATGGAAAAAAAGGAGATATTTCTGTAGTAAAATGGAAAATATTCTGTAGAAAACGTAAGTAAAAGGCAACCAAAAATTACAAGACCCTAGTGGAAAAGGCCTGAAACAGAGAAACCAAATAATTTCCTACCACTAACAGCCTTAACAATGACTTAGGGAAAAGAATTTATGGACCAGTTATAAGTCTCCATAGCTCTATAAACCTAACTGAGATGAGCATTGACTAACATATTAAATTCCTGGTAGGGACTGGATTGTTAATGTGGACACTAAGAGACGGCCACAGCGTTCAGCACCCAGGTCTGTGAGACTATTGTGGGCTGCTTTTCCCTGAGTTAGCTTCCACCTGTGGGCTTGGTTGGGACAGGAAGTGTCTTTTTCATGCTCCACTGAGCTGGAGACAAAGAAATTACAAATGAAGTTAGACCCTCCTGAAGGGTTACTTTTTTTAAAACTGCAGATTGGCGGTGAGGCAGCCTTTTATATGTGCAGTCTTCTCTGCTTCCTGCAAATTGAAATATGGCTTTTAAAAATAATGTGAGTTTGGGGGTGAGTAGATCTAATAATCTTGCCCTGATGAAATTATTTACATGACATTAGTCCATTCCTGAGCGTTCTACTAACAAGCAGTGTGCAAAAATAGGGAATATCTATGTATGACATACTGACCTGAATGCCAGCTACCTGAGCTTTCTATATTAACAGGCTGATGGGTACTATTACAGTAATTATGTCAAATAAACCAAAGCTGACTTTGAAGGTCTGCCTACAAAATGAGAGCCAAGAACATAATCATTGATGAGTCTGCAGCTGTGCTGAAGCTTATTCTGTATTAAACACCTCATATATTTCTGTTTTGGTATGGCTTGTAGGATATCTCCAAAAATTTCTGCTTCTCCCAGGATTCAGAGCACTCTGGCTGGTAGAAATAGGAAGGCAAGCAAGAGGGAAGCTCTGTCCTTGGCTGTGGTCTTCATACTGATGCAGCTTCTGAGCCAGATCTCAGGGGTACACCTTGATGACCCCATTTGCCCACACCAATCATTTACAAGTTTCCACATCTACACATTAAAGAGGTCTAAAAAACTTTTTAATATTTACTGCCTCCTGGATTAACCTGGGCTGTAAGAGTCAGAGAGGGCATTTTCTACCTCAGGAGAAGAAACAGCTGCCCTGGCTTCTTGAGTCCTTTCAGGAGCAGGCTGCCTGGGAAGCCAGCACAGCCCTCATACAAACTCCATGAGATGAAGTCTGGGGAGATGAAGAGTTAATAAATCTCCTGACCAGAACGGCTATATCTCTTTAATGTAGCTGTACCCACCAGATAACACTCTGCTCCAGGAGGAGCAGCTTTTTTCTGCCCCATATCTGATCCAAGCTGACTTACCAGAATTGGTCTGACTCACACGTACCAGCCTGCTCTCCTGCAGGAGCGAGGGATGAAGACAAAGCTTCCCTCAGAAGTGTGTTGGTGGGATTGGAGCAATATCAAAAAAATTGGGGTGCCAGAGACTGACCATGTACTTTATCATCCCACACACAGTTGCATTTTCATTTTCTGTCAATTATTCAATCCATCAATCCCAGAGCAGCATACAGATTCTATCCACGAAATTCAGGTTCCCCATTAGATGATTGTAGCTTTACAAACAAAGTCAGTCAACTAAAAATTATCACTTTAATACTTTTTTATTATTTTGTTTTCCAAATTGCAATACTGAAGGCCATGCTGTTGCCTTTCTCTTTTATCTGTCCAGAGTGAGTCTGAAGTCAGCAAATGTGAAGCCCATCTATAAGAAGGGTTGCAAGGAGGATTTGGGGAACTACAGACCTGTCAGTCTGACCTCAGTCCCAGGGAAAGCTGTGGAATAGAATATCTTGTCTGTTTAGACTGGATACCACCAAAAGGGTTGTCAGGCATTAGAACAGGCTGCCCAGGGAAGTGGTGGAGTCTAAACACCTGAAGGTATTTAGAAGATATGTAGATGTGGCACTTAAGGACATGTTTTGGTCCTCTACTTCTTCTGTAGATCAGGCTCTAGATTCCCTTTGTGCTATTTTGCTGTTGTCCCAGTGACACAAAGGCTACATTGTTTTCTACATTAGCTGTACCCAGGAGAATCTGATACGCAGAAATGTAATTTAAAATCAGGCAAGAGGAATTCTTGATTGATATTCATCCCTCCTCTTTTGCATGTACATTGCTTCAACTGCAAGTCTGGACACTGCCCAGTGTTACCAGGATCCCTGCAGATTTTCTTTACACATTTAATTGACAGAGACCAGGTTCCAACAGAAGAAACAGCAGTATGCCATTTGTCACTCCACGAAGGACTTTGGGAAAGCAAGAGATGTGAACTGTATTCCCCAATAATTCAGCAAGACTTCATGATCTGTAACTTCCTGCTCAGTTTCCAACTCACTCCCTCTCATAAATCTCTCAACACCCATAAAGAAGAGTTTTGTGATATTTTCTATGACAGGGGATACCATACAAAGGGCTCAGTTGCATGTAGCTAGTTCATATCTCAAATTATTTTTCTTTTTTGTTTTTTTTAGGCATTGGCCTTCCCTCCCTTTTTCCCACTGGTAAAACTGGTCAATATTAACACCACTGATGGTCAATGAACCTAGAATGATCTGAATTGGTAAACTCATTCACATACACACAATAGCAAAACCACTGTCAGCAACCAGCCCACCTTTCCACAACATCCCCACTCAATTCCCTCAAATCCCAAAGAGAAATTACATTTCCTAATGAGGTGAAATCTATGACTTTTTTCTGACAAGGTAAAAAAATGCCCATGAGTCGCCGTCTGTTGCATCTCACACATCTCACTAAACCATTCCTTCATAGAGTTTGAGAAATCTGTCCAGGTCAAAAGTATCACAAAGCTGGAAGAGAAGTATAAAATTGATTTGCCATGACAGTTTAGCTGAAGGTCTGCTATGGTATGTTTGCACAGCATTTTGTGTAGCAGAGCCATAACCTATTTTAATACCAGATATATTGTGATCAAAAAGACAGGTAGCAAGACACAAAATGTTTCTTGGATTCCTTAAGTTTTCCAGTCTGGTAACATAGTTAATACCACAGGAAACCCCTTTTCCTTCTGTTGGTTCCACACCTCCCATCTATAATTATGGTATCAGTAACTGACACGATACACATTCACCAGGAAACAGGAAAGAGAATTTGCCCAATGCCTCTTTACTCCAGCCTTGTTCAGACCATATTGCTCTCTCTGATTTCTTCATTGCCTTCTTAAACTACATCCCAATTGATATTAAACTGCAGTTTCTTCAAGACAAAAAGTGAAACCTGTGGCTTTATTTCTGTACTAGCTACTTAGTACTCCTGCTTTCCTATTCAAGACAGCTCCAAGATCCTCCTTCACATTGCCCTGCCATTAGTCCCTATCAATCAAAGCCCTCTCTGCACTGAGTGACCTGCACTGAATGCCTCAGAAAAGGTTACAAAACTTCCATAATTGTGTAATAATTCACCTTAGGGAAGTTTGTTCCTAGTGACAGGATGCTAGTGGGCAGTTTGAGCACTCATACACAGAGCTAATGGAATTAGAGGCTATCTGCAGGGTTTGGGAGGCAGCAGGCAACACAGTGAAGAAGGAAACAATGAGTTGCTTGAAAAGGATCTTGGATCACAGACACTTTTTCTTTTCCTTTTCATTCTGTTCCTCACAATAATTCATGCCAGGGTGATCAGGGTCCTCAGAATTTGTATAGCCAGAGATGAGGAGAGTTGTAGCATGTACAATCTGAGCAAGGACATATGTTTTAGGTACTCATGTCCCCATAAAAGGTCTTGCTTTTCCCTTCCTGAAGCTGCCATATGCTGTCATCACATGAGCTGACAGCCACACTGGTTTGGAGAAATAGTCCATCTGACAAAATAGGCTGTCACCAACAGCCATTATATTTCCCCAACACACCTTCACAGACCCTGGTAGTTTTGTCCTGAACGCATGTACACTTCCAGACCCAACAACACCTTACAACAACCAGTCCAACAGCAAAACTCCCCTGAACTTCATCACCTTTACTTCAGGTGATGATATGCAACTAAGCTAAGGCTTTCAAGGGAAATTTGAAAGGCTGAAATTACACACAAACTATAAAATGAGTAATATGCACTTATGCCTCTTAATGGGACTGCCAGTGGCCAATTTGTGGCACTTTAGACCCCAGGTTTCACAGGCAGTTGAATAAAAGTGCACTTCCCTGCAGCATAATATCAGCAAAGGAGGACTGACCAGGGATGAATCCTTTTCATCTGAGTCACTCAGTAACATGCAGCTACTCTGTAAACGTAACAGTAGTTGTTGCTTCATCAGTTCCTTGCAAGCTTGTCTGCAGCAGAAAAGGTTAAGCATATTGTGACCAGGTGTTGCCTTTTGTGATGTATTTATTTTATTAGTACGTGTCCTTGAACTAACGCTGCATTTCATGTACCTGCCAGATAAGTGACTGAAAGAACTCAGCATTTGGGACTGAGAACCCAGGGGAGGGAGGACAGGAGGGAGATGGGAGTATTTCAGTACAGATAAGGAGTTCTAATTTTCATGCTCATGCAAATGGCAGGGCCAGAAGTGGCTCACCTTGTAGAGGACAGATTGGTACACATTTTACTCTTCAAAACTGATCTTGCAGTACCAGGAATCAGGTCCCATTTCAAAATCTCCCTCTTTTTCCCCTAATAACGCTGCCAGCTACTTTAGCCTGTGAGGCTGTGTCTGTTAGGTGAGACATTTTGGGTTACAAAGGCATACTGAGCAATCTCCCAAAAGCTTATCCATAACCTAACACAAACAGGTGGGTAACCTTGAGGAATTCCTGTCTGTGACCTGACATTGATGATATTAATCCCAGACTGGTGGATCAGCCCTGATGGCTGTAACTGTGCCATGGTCACTTCCTAGGGTAGATTGGTTTGCAGTCTGCACGCACCACCTTACATGGATTCATTGCTTCCAGAGGAGCCTTGGACTGACCTGGGCTCAGGCATGTGCCTAGCCAAACCTAGAGAGAAAAACTACCCTAGCACAGTGAAAGCTTAATTGCATTCTCAGTTGCCAAGTTGAAGATTTAAAAAAGAGAATCAGAGACATGCACTGCTGCAAAAGGAACTCAGCATCCTCCAGCCATTGACAGGTCCTCAGGTTCAACCTGGCAGTCAAGGACCTGGTGGGTCCAGCCCCACACCAAGGGACTCCCTGCAAGTCAGCTCTTCATCCTCTTGCTCAAGACAGACTGCTTCTCTTTCACTCTTGACTTCTACACCTTTCTTCCTTCAGGAATGCAGCTTCAGCAGCCCCATACAGCAAGGATAGCTGCAGGTCCCCCAGTCCTCTTTCCCCTCTGTGTGTGTGTTGCATAGGGAAGCATAGTAAGGTAAACCTTCTGCGGTCCTCACAGCTGTCTCTGAACTTATATTGCTGTTTTGTTCCAGAACTAGCAAATGCCTTTTATTTTAAGCAGCCTGTTTGTCAGATACATATTTTAGAAGCCACTACAACACTTTGTAGTTGTAAATTATTTCTTTTGCACATGCCCACAGTTAGCTACCAGAGTGATTTTCTCCTTCCTGTCCTTCCAGTTGCCCACAGCTACTGGCCTCACTCCCACTTTACTCTGAGAGCTTGGTTTCACAACTCTCCAGCAGAAATTAAAACAGAGATTGAGCAGATCAGCTGGGAATTTCATGACTTCTGGTTTTGCAGCAATTCACTTCTGTTAGAAGGTGGAGACAGAGACCACTAGCTCATCTCCTGTCACTAAATATCTCAGTAGGAAAACAACATTCCCTAACAACAGCTATGGAATGTGTTCTCAGCTCATCTGAATGCAGATGCTGAAGTTTGATGCTTATTATAAACTGAGCACAGTTAGCACGCAGCCATCAGGTCTGTGATCCTGCAGCATCAATAACTCCACAGCTTCTCTCTGATTTTCCTCTCTCTTTTTTCTTCCCCTGCCTCCACACCATTTTCTTTTCCTTACACTTTCTCAAGCCTTAAAAGGCCTCCTGTTTTTAGTATTTCTGTCTACTTTGGTTTTCTTTATCAGGGATTCGCCCTCCTTCTCTCAGTTCTCTTGGCTACCCTCCATTTTCCTTGTGTGAACCAAGAAATTCCTGACAGCTGCATTTCCCATCTTGTGTTTTGCCATCGTCGTCACTTTATTTGTGTGCATGTACAGAGTGCGTGAGAGGAACCCAGCCAGCCAGTGACACGGTTTGAATCCTACACTAACTGCAGGTGGAGCCAAACACTCCATCCATCCTCAGAGCAGCTGCTTCCCCGGCAGCCGCAGCTCGGTGACAAAGACCCAGCTCAGAGCTCCGGGAGCGCCCGGGAGAGCCGGAGCTCCGTGCCTTGACACGCACATTTGCCACCGGATTTGTTGAAGCCGTACAGCCGCACTTCCCCCTGCACGGTTCTGCAGTTGCTCTGTGCTGGCTTTTTACTTTTACTTTTACAGAGCTGTGCTCCATGAAGAGACTGGGCAGGATTTAATCAATAAATGTTCGAAAACTGACCGTTTTTTCCCTTATTCACTCTCCAGAATCTCAGCACAGCTTTTCCCCCTATGTGCACTGGCTGGTTTTTCACTCTGTCTCTCTCCTGCCCTAAGACCTGCACCAGCTGGTGCTGTTGCTGTGACAGGGTCAGATGCTCCCCCGCATTGACCAGAAATTAGAACTGACAGTGATCCTGGACAAGCAAGAATCATTGGTGATATAAATCAATGATTTTCTGTAAGGATAAATACTGAATCCTACAAACTCTGTCCATAATCCATTACCTCTGAAACATCTCCCTCTTTATGACTCAGCATCTGGTAGTCGGCTGAATGCAAACTTCTATAGTATCGCATTAAAGCCATCTCCAGAATGATTTCTTCATGTATTTCGTAAAACTGTACAAAACCACAAGAGCAGTTGAGTAAAATATGCAATAATTCATAGTTATCATAGCAACAATGGTAAAATATGTGCTTCCTGCTTATTTGTTTTGATTAAGAAAATTATTCACATGGCATCAGACGTTTGGAAAGAAATCCATCTTGTGGTTTGTTAATCAGAACAATATACTCTAGACTATTGAGAGAAGTAACTTTCAGGGCTGAAAGGCTCTGCCAGTTATTTCCTATAAGAAGATGATAAGACTCTACATGCATTTGTTAGCCTGAAGTTTGATGCTACCTATCTGTTAGCATTTCCAACCTGAAAGCACTTAAACATATGGTTAATTTTAAGCATATGAGGAGTGGCAAAAAATTCAAGCTGAGCACTTATGACCTGGAACACAAACTGAATGAGCTGCTGCTAACCCTCAAAAAAAACACAGTGGCCAACATATCTCAGAGATTTGGTTGGGAAGTTTTATACAGATTACTTTTTTTCCATCCTCTAACATTACACTAATATTTTGTCTTTACCATTAGCATATGAATGTGACATCCCCAAGCACTGTGGTGTCTCTCTTGAGGAATGGCTGCATTTCAGCTGTCTCTACAGAGCTTGTCAATTTTGGTATTACTCTGGGGCTCCTGGTAAAGCTGTTCCATAATGGTGTGATCTTGTAAATAATCCTTTATAAATTACTCTTTGTCTGCACACAGGTAAGCAAATGTCTCACACCTTGCAGATGTTGTTAGCTGAGGTGAAAAATCACCAGCTGGCTGTTGGTTTTAGCAGAACAATCAGCACAAAGTATCAAAAGGTGGCTATGTCTCTGCCCTACCGTGTGGCGTGATCAACTTGAGGCTGATGCATTTTTTGGGTACATCCTTTGTTTAGCAAAACAAGACAGCTGAGGACAGGATGCAGTCCTAGAGGCAGGGTGAGCAGATCACATCTGTCTTGTTCAGCCATTCTTCCAGCTTTTGAGAGATCCACTGGAACACAGTATCACCAGAAAGACACGTGTTTTATAAATAAGCAATGACAGGCGAAAAGCAATTGAATTAGATCCCCAAAGCTTTACTAAGACAGATGATCCTTGAAAGCACAGCTAGGATATGAAACATAGTGAAAGTATAATTCTTAATTTCTAGGCATCTGTGAGAATAACTACCCATCTTTTGGGAGCATTGTAGTGACTGTAGCTGGTAAATGTCTAAATGAGACAATATTTCCTTTTGATATTGCATCATTAAGATAACTGATTCTTATACCCAGACAAATGTTTCATATAACTCTTTCCTCCCTTTTCTTAATGTGTGCAATTGTGAAAGAGCAGCACTGTGGGAATTTAGTAGCTGTATCTCTTTATGAGTCTGAACTGTGACATGGAGGACTCTGTGAGTTTATTGATTTTAATTTCTTATATTTGGGATTTATCTTCTCAGCTTTTACTTAACAGCTGAGAATACTCACAGTGTTGATACAGAAGGCTGGCTACCCAAGGGCAAATTTCAGATCCTCATTTCTCCACCTGTGCACTTATTTTTCTGCTCCTGGATGGATACCAGCTGCCAGGCTTTGATCCAGGCTTTGATCAAGCCTCTATAACCAGAGCCAAGAGTAGCAGGGGACCTTAAGTGGATTGCCGTGAGTATCAGAGGGAAAGATCAGGCATTCCCTTTGAACATCCTTTGTTGCTGAAATCTAGATTATGACCTCAGATTTGTCTTGAAAACCCTAAACTACAAGGCACACAGTACTTCTAGGGGGTAAAAGGGTCTGAAAGGCAGGGGTTGAGAGCTGTGGGTGCCAGGATATTTCTTTTTCCCAGGCAGACAGCCAGAATGGTCCTGAAAGCAAAGACAGAGAAAACCTGGTGAGAAATCCCCTTTCCAGGCAGTTAGGTAAGAACCACCACCCTGCTTTGCAGTAGTGAGGAGGGAGTTTTTGGTTTAAACCAGACTCAGCAGTTCTCAGACCATTTCAGTATAGGAAGGAGTGTTGAGTTAGGTTGATTTCCTTACTGGACCATTTAAAGACCAAGCTAATAAGGAGCTTTATGACTGAGAAATCATGTGACAACATAGGAAAGGTAAAGAGATATGAAACAATAGATGGAGAGTGTCTGTCATCCTCAGAAGAGGTGTTTCCTCCTGTGGATCACTGAACTTTGGTGCCAGGAGGAGCAATATCTGTCAATGATTTGTGTTTCCCCACCTCACTTAACCGTTCTTTTCCCCATGGCACCGTTTTTATCTTCTTCAACTTCCTTGACGTCTGTGAGGAAAGCATTTGTGCCCTGTCGTGTCTCTGCATTCCAGCGCTCAGAGCCATAGCCTGGATGTTCCTCCAGCCTTAGGTATTGCTGCCAGAGAGAATTAATGGCCATGGATTGCCAGGGGTAATGAACTCTAATGACTTTCTCACTTGAGACTGTCTTGGTTCAGTAACGCAGGGATTGATGTAAGGCTTTCTTTAAAAGTATTTTATTTACATGATTCCTCATCTTCTTTGGTCCCTCCACCCTTCCTTCCTTTCCATTCCCTCTTCCAGTACTGCCAAGTCTGGCAGGCCATTACCAATTTCTCCCTCTTCTGTTTTGAGATGGGACCAACCAGCCACAGGGCAGGGCTGTGCCCAAAGCCTTTTCCAGTTCTCCCACATGCAAAGGGCCAGCTCGCATTCATACCCAATATGGTGCTACAGTGGACTCATTCATGGACTCGCTTCTTCCTGCTGTGGGATTGCCTTGCCCCAGCGCTGTTTTCCTTGGCGCAATGCATGAGACAAGAAGGAATTTTTACGTCGACATCCCTCCGTCTCTGGGAAACATTTCCCCATGCACACATCCTAGCAAGAGATCTACTGCATCCCTAATTGCACTCAGCACTTGGAATGTAGTGACGTCTCCACATTTCATGACCAAACATAGTCCTTGCCATTGCCCATGGGTGGAGTAGGCTCTACCAGCATTACCCTATGGTCCTTGATCTCCTGCTTTCGTCATGCTCATTTTTATGTGTTTGGAGCAAAGTTGTGTTGTCTGCTGCTCATGATGCCCCGCTGCCTGGCAAAGGAGACTTGCTGTATTTGTGGTATTTCTGCTCTTCTCCTTTCAGCTTTTTAGGCGGCAGCAAGTCAGTCTTCTGCTTTGTGGTTCTCTCCTTCCCAACCCTTCTGGTCTCATGAAAGACTTCTCTAAAATTCATGAATGCTCATTTCAAGCTGACCCATAAGAGGCTCAGTGCGCCAGCTTTGCTTTCTTCCCGGGACAATTTAAGTAAGGACAAGCCACTGTTTTATCTGATGAGAGGATAATGCACAGGGGTGCAGTTTTACCACGCAGTACTCAAGCCTGGATGCCACACCAGCTGAGACCAGTGTCACAGTAAATCTATTGTCAGAGGTGCCAGAATGCACTCTTTGTACAGTAGCTTCAGATTAATCCTGGTATTAGTGAGTCCTGAAAACAACCACAGCAGGTTTCAATCCAACAAAGCACGAACAGTTCTCACCTAGGCTGGGAGGGGAAATGATAAGGGTGATTTCATCCCTTCATGTCTAATGCGGACAATGACAGATGGGGGAACCATGGAGAATACTAATAAAATGGGGTAGGAAGGAGAGCCTTCACTGCAGGGAGTGCCTGACTGCTCAGTTATCCTTCACCCCAGGTACCTCTTGGGTGTTTGAACAGGAGTTACTTTGCAGTCATGAGCACACACAGTTCCTCCCACAAACTGGTCATGCACTGACTCCTGTCCAGCTCAGTGCTTCTCACACAGTGCCTTTCCTTGGGAAAAGCTACTTTAGGTGTCCCCACACTTAAAAGTGAGATTCCTGTTTCCAGCATCAGACTGGACAGGTTCACTGACAATGGCTCTGTTACACCTCATATATAAACAGCCCCTGCTGATTAAACACAGATGCAAAGTATCCTTTTAGCACTAGAATTAGTGAAATCAGAATTAAGAAATAAGAGACTTCACATTTTTCCTTTTTTCCCTACTCCACGAAAAAAATCTATGGATATAAAATATGAATAAATCTATGGAGGTTGGTAAAATATTAATAAATCTATGGAATTATGGATTTATTCATGATAGTTTTTTCGTTTCTTCTGGAAAGCGTAGCTCAGCTTGAGTTTTGGATGAACATATTAATTGCACCTACCAGATGAAGATTTGTCTCTGCTGGTCTTCTAGAGGGGTAAATGAGCCCTTTAGCAGCCCCATGGCAGCCTGGCTAAACTGCTTATTGTGCTGACTAAATTAATTACGGCTGGTTTGATACACCTCCACTACGTCGTGCAATATAGATATAACACAAGAAAATGGAGCATCACCACCCTTTAATGACTGCACTTGAATCAGACTGTAGGTGAGTTCATGAGCTGCAGTCCAGGAGAAGCATCTCTGCATCTCTGCAGAGCAATAGAGGTTGAACATGAGAATAGAGGCAAATAACTGTGGGACAGTTTTTAGAGGGGCTTCAGAGAGAAGGCAGAGAAAGGTTTGGTAGCAGAGAAGATCTACAGCTGAGGGCTGGAAAAAGAGAAAGCAACCACTGTCAGGAACGTTTTCACAGCCCAGCAGTCAGCATCAAGCCCTGGTCTCTTTTTCCGTGCTCTCAAGACACTCCTAAAAAAGCAGCAGGAGCTGTGCACTGACAGAGATGTTTCCCTGCCTGGGTCCTGCTTGAGCACACCAAGGCCTGATCCGTGCACTCATGCAGGAGCCATAATTAAAACACAGTGCAATGACAGAGAGCTGCTTAACAAAAAAAATTAATGAACCAGCTCTGGAAGATACAAATCTAAGGAAAAACAAACAACACACTGGTGCCCAGCCTGACAGCCAGGCTATCAGATGCACAAAAAATTGATTTCATTATTTAACCACTGTTTCGCCCTTCCCAACACTTACTGTGCTGTGCATTTTTTCCACTTTTCAAGCAGTTTGCACCCTTGAAGCCCAGCTCCACATGGTTCTGGGGAGAAAATATTCAGTCCAGGCTCCACCTGTAGTGACAAAAAAAAATGTTTCCAGAGGGGGGAAAAAGGTATACATTTCACTTTTCAGGTTATTTACCTGCATCAAAAGAAAATCTAGAAGAGAACGATGTGGGAGACGAGCTAAAATTGTAGATGAGAATTAGCTCCATCTCACTGGGGGAAGAGATTTCCAGCTTGCCTATGCAAACAAAGCCAGGGGTGAGTTCAACTCATTAACTCAGCATAAACCATCTACTGCTTTTCTGCTGTACTATTTTTTCTGTGAGATTAGTGAGCTGAATCAGCACAGAGAGGGTCCTACAGGTGCCAGAGCTTGCAAGGATAAATGGCAGGATCTTAAATGTTAGACTGGAGAGAAAAGAAGCTTAATGAGAAGTAGTCAGCAAGGAGACGATCTTACCCCATCTGAGGGTACTGTGAGTCTGTAAAATTGCTGAGACAGGGATTGTACCTCAGCACTTCTGTGCACTTCTTGATCTGTACTTGCATCTGTGAAAGACAGAATTTACAATACAACCAGAATAAAGTATAAGCTATGATGAACACACCACCACCTCCACACAGGAGTATAATATAATCTCTACAATATATTCGGTGGGTGGGTGTGAAAAGCAGTGATCAAGGTTACAGGAACTGCTGCTCCTGCAGGACACTTGTTGTGAATTGTGCATGGATTCTCCCAGAAGTCCATTTAACATCTGATGGGTTGGCTCCAGTTGAAGTACAAGTCATTGCTATTTTCTACTCCTTTGGTTACGGCCAAAGGAGTAGAGTGTGCTGGACAGAGATCTCCTCCAGCCTTCTCAGAGGACACCTGGCCTCTCTGGGACCAGCTTAGCAGGACTGTGCTAATCCTGATCTCCTTCCTGCCAAGTGGAATGGCAGAGTCCCCTGCAAACACCCTCCCCTACTTACTGTACCTATTGTCAGGGGGAGAGAGCTGCCTCGAAGATGTACAAAGGAGAACAGGCTGGCTCTTCAACACCAGCTCGACACTCTCACACTGCCAAGCCACTCTCCAGGCTAGCCTGGGGTAGGTGCCACGGCCATACAGCCACTTGCATCGTGAAACCAAACAGCCTCCTTGGTGCCACTCAGCTCTGGTCATTCAGGAATGAGTCACAGCCTTGGCCATGGTTTTCCCCTATTCCAGAGAGTCCCAGCACACACATTTGTCACTTGCTGACCGTATGCTCTGAGATTTTCTCTTTTTCCTGCTTTTTCTTTTTGCTTTTTTTTTTTTACGAGATAGTGAAGCTTATGGTGTATCTGATGAGCTAACAGCTTCCTGGTGCCTGTGGGAATTATTGTATCCAATGCTTTTAGAGAAGGTATTTGTACCGCTTTTACTTGCCACTCTCCATACTGGTCAATTGCTGCTTTCAGGAATTTATTTCTACCATATTACAAAGATCACCTTACTTTAAATCCACTCTGTCTCCTGGATACGTGTTAGCAGGAGAAATATGGCTTGTGTTGCATTTTCTTAGACTATTATTTCATATTAAAAGAAGATTAATTATAATGACTTTGCTTAAAATGTCATGGTGCAGTGAGAGGACTTTCGGTTCCCCTAATTTAAGGTACTTAAGGCTACTCCTCCTGTTGTGTCCTGTGTTTGTATTATTTACTTTTTTTTCTTCAGTAATTTTTCCTTCTGGTGAAACCTGCTGGGTAACAGCCCTGGAGCCTGCAGACTCACATCTGCAACCAGCTCTCCCTGACTCATACTCTGAGTGTCCCCTGGGAAGGGCGACTGCCAAAGGAGCAACCTCCAGGAGGAAAGCAAGGTGCTTTCTCCAGGTTCAGGACTGGCTCCCACCCCTGCCAGGCTTGGGCAGAGACACACGGGGAATTCAACACAGGGAGAGAAATTCAGAATGAACCCTCTCCCAGGTAAAAAATTATAAAGGACAAGTAATAAACAGTCTGCTCTCAAATAAAAGACAGTGAAGAATGCTTGTTTATAATCTCATCTGGCACAGAAATGATATAATATATAGGGTTATACTGCATGATATATAGGATATTTCAATGGGGTTTCAGTGTCTGGAAACAAAACTTCAAAAGAAGAACTGTTTTCCAGTACTTTATGATGAGGCACATTCTTCCTTTACAAGGTCCCCACACTTAAAATCCAAAGACTGGATCAAAAAGTATGGTGTCTTTAATTCAAACCGTCTGCTTCTCAGTGCTTTCTCAGACTGAAATTTATAAGCTTTTGCTCACCTTTTTTTACAAAATAATAAAAATTTGAAAGTCACCTACGCACAGGCATTATTGCTTGGCGGCTTGCCTTTTAGACAAAAAGTTGTTCAAAAGGGAAGACTTGAGCATTGCAGTCACACTAACAGGAGATATTTGCCCATGGTGAAGACCTCCCTGAAGACAACAGCAATACATCGTTGGTAAATTTAATCTATTGCATCACTAGTTGGACACTCCCAGCAGCCACCTGCAGAGAGTTCCCAGGGACTCAGTGCTGACCCAACTCATCTCCTGTCTATATCCATGGTAGCATGCCAATCAAGGATGAAGTGGGAAGGAAAGTTTTGGAAAATGCCATCAAATAAATTGAAAACAATGGGAAATTCCTGGCTTGGGTTAACTGAAGATGTTGTCCAACAATCTAGCGTCGGCAAGCCTTCAATTTGATGATGAAGTGAAAAAAAAAAAAAAAGCCAAATAAAAAAAATATATTCCTAGCTGACAGAAAGAAAAAAACCATATATATAGACTAAAATTCACAGAGATATAGTAGCTTCCAAGTCAGTTACTGTCCATAAAGTGAGTGCTGTTGACTGCAGAGTATCCAGGATATGTTATTTGCTTATATTAATGAAGAAAAAAAAATAAATCCAACAAATTGGGAGCATGGTGCAGAGCGAAACTTCCTGGGTCATAAAGTCCAGACTATGAGTATCCCAGGCACCACATAATTGACTCCTTTTCATCTGAGTTATCTCTGGTCTCCTAGATTGATGTGGAAAGAATGTAAAACAGGAGATATTAGCAATCAGAAAATAAAAAATGGCTGTATCATAAACAAAGCCACACCAGCACTGAGAGCAGCCACAAACATAACAATGTGTAAGGCTCAGACAGGTAAGGCAAAGACTGAAGTGTGGCGAAAGGTCTGCTCGATTTTTGAAGAAATGTGTTGTGGTCTCAATACACCTGTACCACAGGAGTGGCAGAAGGGCTGCTGGGCACGGCGCTGAAGGAGGGATCGTGGATGGGGGGCTGTTTGGGGCCTCACTCCCGCTGTGCTCTGGGGTTTCTTCCACTCCTGCCTGATGGTGTGTGAACACTCCACTCACAGAGGTTCAGCCCATGATGATGAAACATTCAGTTTAATATAACCAGAGGTTGACAGGGATGGGAACACAGCTGTGTCCTGCAGGGATAAACCATGGAAGATGTTCAGAGCTGCTGATTCACTACTTTTACCAAGTGGTTTAACATTACTGTAGCAGGCATCAGCATCCATCCTCTCTTCCCTGTCCTGCAGTGTCCACTAAGCTGCAGGGTTGTGTTTCCATTCAGTCTTCTTGCTTCCATCACCTTTAATTACTCTGTGAAAACTGAGATTTGGGAGCTCAGTTCTCCTTGGGTAGAGGTGGAAATCAAAGTCTTTATCTTTTGTCAAATTAAAGTCTCATGTCTTTTACAGGAAGGGAAGGGAAGGGGAAAACAACAGCGAACTACATGAAGCAGAGGGAATTGATTGCAAACAGCCATATGTAATTGCATTGTGGAGGACATTTAATATTTCAACTTGATCTTTGCTGTATCAGGAGAGCAAAGAAAATCAACATATGAGGAAGAGAGAGGCTGCAATGTCTCTTGATTTGAATTGTAAAAGCCCACAAGCAAAACCATGAGGTACTTTCAGACAATCTGTACTGCTGTTACTGAATGTATATGACCCAGGCTGCAGGGAGAACCACAAAGCCACTGCACCTGCTTGGCGACAACAGTGGCCCTAAGCCATCATGGCAGGTCCCCAGCACAGCAGGTCTTTAATCCAATTGCAGTAATGAATTTCTCTCTCCCCTTCACTCCTGGGCAGCTACAAACACACTGGCAAAGGGCTCTCTGGTTAACCACTGCAAGGAGGAAAGAGCTTTGCGTCCCACAGTCTTAAATGGCTTCACCCTCAAAGCCAGACCTTGTAACTCTGAGTGGACCAACTTGTCTGTAGCACTTTGGCCACCTACCACAGCAGTGCAGCTCCCTGAGGTGGATCAGAGCTGGCTCGAGCTACAGTTTACATTGCAGAGGGAATAATTGCCCCAAGAGCTCCATGTGCTCATCCTTTCCAGCAGCCTAAAGCTGCCAAACACCTCTTTGTTTGCCTTGATCACTTCCACACTCGCTCAGCCAACTGCAATCCAGCTGTACATATTAATTATTGCAAAAGAGGGGGAGATTTACTCATTGTTCCAGATGATTAATCAGCTAGTCAGGCATAACACCACCCATGCTATTGTAATTGCAGTCAAATAATAATGTTATATGTACTGCAATCATACCCATCATCAAACACCGGAGGAGGCTGGTAATATGAGCAATGTCATCTGTTCACAGTCTCTACAACCTGAAATTATCTAGAATCTGGAATAAATTCTTAAAGACAGCTCATGAGATCTTGGTACAGATGAAAACGGGAAACAGACCAGTGATGGATGCCAAAACAAGAGAGGTTTTTTGGACAGCATGTGGGGACAAGGATGCGAATCCCTTTCAGTTTTGGTTTTCCTGACCTGGTGGTACACATGTGCGGACAGGAGCTGGTCAAGAGGCCAGTGCACTACAAAATGCTGTTGCAAGCCCTGCCCCACTCCCTGCTGCCCCACATTCCCCCAGCCCCGAGCATCCTGCTCATCCCAGGGTATGAGGGAAGAAGCTGCCCCTCACCACCTAATGGAGAAGAGATGGGCAGGGCAGGGCCAAGCTCACCAGCATTCCATGCATCCAGAATCTCCCCTCGAGAGCAACTGCCACAGAGACGACCTGGAGAGAGAAGAAAGATTTCTTGGCTGATTGCTCCCTTAAAATTAACCGCACTCTTCCTTTTGTTATCCACTCTGGTTTTAAAGCAGCCTGTGAATAGCCAAGATAGGGAATTTGTTTAACTGAATTTACCAGCTTTGCATCCTTATTTATAGCTCTTCTGGTTAGCTGAGTGTGTACCCCAGCACTTAGGTTACCTTGTCAGTAATTGTCCATGCACAACTGGTCCTCTCGTCTCACTGACCTCGTCACTGAACTTACTGCAGTGAAATGTCTCTTCTAAATTTCTCTTCATTCATTTTCTTCATTCAGATCTCAAACCAAAACCATAAAAATACGGCTATTTAGCCCCCAATACTATTGCTCAGCAGCCACAATGTACATTTTTTCTCCACATTCTCCATTTCACACAGGATCAATTCCTCCTCCAACTTTCTAAACTAGCAAAGTTCTGAGATCCTAGTCTTGGATCCTGAAGCTGGGCTGCAGCAAGGAGCAATTGTCAGTGACTATATATTCATATGCACAGTCAAAGCATGTATTTACTGGGGAATGCAGGTGAGGATGCCCCCAGTCCAGATCTTGAATAAGCACAGTGACCAACAGTGCGTTCCCCAGGGCCATACACACACACATGATAGGCAAGGGTGATGCCTTAGGTTTTAACTTTTATATTTTTCAAGTTCTGTACTATTTAGTGTGTAGCTCTGAGGTTTCTTGTAGCCTGTTAATTTCTGCTCCCTCATGCTAGTTAGACATAACAAAGCCTCTCCAGGCCTGCTCTCCAAGGACACTCAGACCGTCCTAGGCCCAAAATGTGTAAACCAAATACTCTAAAAGGGGGGGCAAGCTTGGGGAAATTACATCATTAAAATGAAGCTTTAATTGGAGAATTAACCCTGATATGTAAATGAACCAAACCTATAAAAGTGTGAAGAACTCGTGACCTGCCGTCCATCTTGGGGTCCATCTTGGCAGTAGCCTCTGGCTCCCCAAGGTGTGCCTTTGAAGGCCTTTCAAATAAATACCTACCTTTATTCCCTTATTCTGTCTAGTCTCTGTTTCTTAGAGGAGGGATAAGGCATCAAGGGCACTGTCTGCCCAACTGCCTCAACCCCTCTCAGATTCCAAAGCTGCTTTAAAACTTCTTGTGTGCTTACATAAATATCTTGAACTCATCATAAGTTTGGACCAAGCACCTGACTTTTGTCTCACCACTGAAAACAGGCTAGACAAAGAATATTTGGCTATCTGTCAGGCTTGTAGCACGACATCTTGCATCTTAGCACTGAAATGAAAAGACTTGATGATGTAGCCAGAGCCTAGAAGAAAGGATATAATGAAGAAGCAGCATGAGAACTTACAGTCATCACAGCAGGTGTAAAAAAGTATCTTCTGTGTTGTTGCTTTTTTCCCCAGTGTGTATTTTGCCCAAGGCTGGTGGTACTCACTTGTTGAGCAGCTCTTTGGTGGTCTGCGGGAAGCTGATCGGTCTTCTCAGTAGGGCAGTTTTAGTTTGGAACAGATAATTTAAGACAAAGGCTATCAGCCTGTTGTCTGGCTTACAGTGGCAGCTCAAGGCAGCTCAAGGGCTGCCTTCCAGTGGAACTGACACAGGGGTCTTTTCTCAGCTAAGTAATGAACTGTATTGATTTTCCTCAAAAAGAAAATTGGACTTTTACAAACAAAGCAACAAGCTGCTTGAGTCAGGATGTTGCTGAAGTGATCTTGTGACCACCACAGGCTCTTGTGCTTATCATGAAAGAGAGAAAAAAAAAATCCTCAGCGGGTTTTCTCTGGAAGGGCAGGTTACAGAGTCAAAAGCCAATTTCCCTTTTAATACCTTGGACAGGTATCAGACTAACGTGCCCTGCAGAGGCAATTGACATTCACTCATTTGAAAAGCATTTGCATGAACAACTTCATGCTTGTTCTCATGATTCAAGGCCCAAAGCCTGCATCAGGAGGCCACATCTCTCTCCAGTCTCTTCCCAGTCTCACAGAAATGCACCCACTGCTGGCTGGACACTTCAGCAGCAAGGAGCACTGGGCCACTCCATTTGGGCCGCCTGGTAGATCACTGCTGTTTGTCTGGGCAAAATAACTCCAAGGGCTGAGGCCCTGACAACATCTGTCTGCTCTTCCCTGAGCTGTTGAGCATTTTGGACCTTCCAAGGAAGTCTCATCACATGGCAGAACCCATGGGATTTTCCTCTTTACTTACACCAGACTATTCAGGTCTGGCCAACATAGGTTTAGTTCTCACCTCCTAAAGCTTAAAGTTATTAGCTATAATCGCCACTCCAATCTCCAAACCTACAATTCCTGAAGCTAATCTGGGAGGAGAAAAACATTCAGCCAACTTCTAAACTGTCACTGGAGTACATTCCTACCCTGGTACCTCTCCAAAGGTTCTGGTGGCCTGGTACACGGCACAGAGCTGCACACCTGGGACCTGGCTGTGTGCACCACCTCACTCAGGCCCACCTGGACACCTGTGTCCCCTTGTTCTGCTCCCCATCTGCCAGGGCAGAGCACCCATGTCTTGCAGAGGGTGCCACTCTCTGGGGCACCCTGATTTGCAAGGATGGGTCAATAGCCAAGGCAAATCCCTTTCCTCTGCTAAAAAGGGATCATTGCAGAGCATCTGAAAGAAGAAACCGAATCATGATGTGACAAGTTGGTCTAACAAGGTCAGGCTGCCCCCAGGAACCAAACCCCAGCAGGGTTTGCATTGTGCCCCAGCCCCTTGGGGCTGCCACATCCTCACATCAACACCAGTGCCACCTCCAGTACCCAGCTACATGCTTGCAGTCCCCCAAGAGGTACCACCAGCACCAAGGCAGGCAGGAAGGCAGCGAGGGTATTCCCTGGATATCCCAATCCCAAGGCTTTGCCACGCACTGCAGCCTCAGGCACCCACTGCTTCCAATGGCCCCAGAAGGCAGCAAGACACCCACACAAAGCAAGAGGCAGCTTCAGCCTTACTCTCATCCGTGATGAGGCAGCACCCAAGAGCCTGACTGTTAAATGTCATGGCATCCAATTATTCTTTGCAGTTTGACTCAGAGGTCACATGACTCCCTAGTTCTGTCTTAAATTATATGCCTTTGGACTCTGAAATTAAGCACTTATAGGCAATAATCTCTCTGAACAGGCACGGACACCTACAAAAACCTACAGAGAAAAAAAAAACCCTAATCAAAGTTTGCAAAATTAGAAAACTAAAGAAAAAAATCAATAGCAGTAAGCTCAGCAGGGACAAGAGGCATTAATTTTGTGTTGGTAAATGGGAATTACAAGAAAATGGGAAATATATAAAATGTAAATTCAAAGTCACAAAAAAACCACAATTAAAAAAAGCAGCTGACACGCTTACCTGGGCCAGAAAGGAATGCAATTAAAACCACAAAATAGGCTTTTCTAATATTTTCCGTATCAGTCATTTTTGTGTATTATTTAGTGCATTATAAAATCTGGAGAAATATTAAAATCTCTCCAGTAAACCAATGTCTTATTATTTTGTTTTAACACATGAGGGGAAGAAAGTTTTACAAGGCCTCTGGCTTATGAAACAAGATGTTTTCCTTCCTAATGGGATAAATAGAGATCATGGCAGTAAGCAAACTAGAAGTAGCTCTATCTGACCTAACTTGAAACAGACGAGCACCACGTTGTAGTGACATGCTCAGGTCCCAGCTGTCTGCCTGACCCAGCTCCTGCATGGTGCATTTTCCCCAGGAACCAGGAGCAATTTGCTGTACCCAACCCCACTGGCAGCACGTTGAAAGGAGGGGAGAAAGGCTGAGGTGATTGCCAGCTCAGAGCAAGACATCATAATCCCATTTTCCAAAGTTTCCCCATTTACAATCCCTCTTCCCTTTAATACAGGCTGTGTTGTTTTAATGATGAATGAGCTTCTTTTGACCTGATTTTGGGAAGTAACAGGAGATCTCCAAAGCTCAGGCTAGCAATGCCTTCTCCAGAAAAAAAAAAAAAAACAAAAAAAAAAAAGAAGAAGAAGAAGAAAAACAGTGATAAATTTTGCTCCCTGCCTTAATACGTGATGCTGATGTCACCTAACCAGATTCACACAACACCTGCCCTCCTTCCTAAAAATATATTAAAACAGCAAAATACCTCCTCTCCCCTTGTTATCATCCCTTCAATAATTCTGCAGAATTAGGCTGAATGTGCTGATTATTTTCCATGTGCATTAATCATGGCTAAATCACACTAGGGAAGAAAAATGTACAGCCTGCTGTTCCTTCTCAGCATCCTCCTCTCACCCTGCTCTCAGAACAGTCTCAGCCTGGAGGGCAGCCTGCCAGTGTGATTAACAGTGTGAAATGGAGAAGGGAAAGAGACAGGAAGATGAAGGAAAAAGACCTTTCCCTAAAACTTAGACATTGCTTTTGGCTTATGAGAGCAGCAAACCCTTGAGAGCATCATGTACATGCAGCCATGAGCTTCCTCAGCCCATGGAATCCAGACATGATCGACTGCTGTCATCTTCTGCGGTCTCATTCCAGTCCCTGTCCAGAGCCCCACTCCAAGCTTACATATCCTAACATTAGACTCATGGGAAAGGCCTACCAAGCTTTTCTCTTTTTCTGCTGTGGCTGTGCTTATTAAAATATTCAGTAAAGGTTTAATAAATTATGAAGAGCTGCAAATGGTCAGCCTATTGCAGGAGAGTTGGATGGAGCCCACCAGGACAAAAGGTAGAAGGAAAGCAAGTTACTCCCTCCTTGACCAGACTTCTCTCTCCCAGCATTGCAGCTCTACAGAGGAAGCATTTTCCTAGAGCTGGCCAGGAGGTTCCCTTCACCATGGACCAAGAGAAAGTGAGTGCTCAGCATGACTCAAGTTGCCTTAATGCAGACATTTAAAACAGGCTGAATCTATTAAGTCCTGGACTGGCTGTCACTGCACTGAGGAAGTTCCTGGACTACCCTTTGGCAAGCCTTGGAAGGCTGTCACCTGCATGGGCTGGATTCTGGAGTCAAAGTGAAACTGTATATGTCTAATTAGAGCTGTGAATGTCACATTTCAGGCTTGATTTGGCCATGACCTCTCCCTGCAAGGAGGCAGCTTGTGCTACCAAGCAAGGAGAGAAGCACAAGCTCTGATCCTCAGCCTGTAAAATCCTCCAAAGAGGATCCCTGCTGCTGGCTCTCCTCCACAGCAGCTGCTGCGGTGTCAGAAGAATGGGTTCTGCCAGGGAGATTTTTCCATTTTGGTTTTCTTTTGCCAAAATCCTTGAGGGCACTGTCACTTAAAAAAAAAAAAATTGCATCCAAAAGAAAGCAGATCTGAAGTGGAGATGACCTGGAAGAAGGAATGGAGGACAAGGCCAGGAAGTGAGCAGTTAGTGCTGGGCTCTTTCCAGAGGCACTGTGGTCACGCCACACATTAATAAGCTATGACAGGCATAAAGATGGGCAGACGTTTGCCTACAAAGCCAACTGCTTCATCCATAGATGAAGTCACTGAGAAGCTCAGGAGAAGGTTTAGTCTCTTCCTTTGCAGAGCAAGGCTAGACACTGGGGACCCAAAACAGGGGGAACCCAGAGTTCAAATATAAAGCCTCCAAAGGCGTTACATCGATGCAGCTGGGGATGGAGAAGCACATCCAGATTTCATGTACCATGGCAAAAGGATTCAGGTGCGTGTCAGAGCACTTAGTGCACAGTGCCTGGGTTCTTCCCAGGCCAGTGCGAAAGTCCCCCCTCCTGCTGCAGTGTCTCAGAGAGACAAAAGCAAGGCCTTGCAGAAGGGTTTTTGCTGCAGGATGTTCTTCTTCCTCTGGCCTGGAAATACAAATCCTCAAGTCTTTGCACATGAGATTCACATTCTATATTACAGCTGTTTCACGCTTACAGCACAATGTTTTGGGTTGCATCCAAAATATGCTGAAAATTTTGCACTGTGAGGTGGATCAGATAGCAGAAGGCATGGAACATGACCTGAAATTTCAGATTTACAATGGTTTTGTTCTCTGGGAACAGAGAGGCATGCAGCAATCTGCTGTGACAGCAGGTGGCTTGAGGAGTATTTACTGAAAGATGGATTTTCCTCCCCATCATGCCCAGAGCAACGCAGTCAGGCGAAACAAAGTGATCACAAAAACTACACACAGTGACAGAACCTAAACATGTCACAAGAAAAACACCTTCTGGTGTTGTTTTGATTTTGAGGTGGGCATCCCAGTTGGGTACTGAAAAGCTCCCAACACTGCCATCAGTCATTCAATCAGTTTAAAACAGCTCAAAGAAATATTGCAGCTTTGTCCCTGTGATAGTTCAGGCACAGTTTGGGCTGAAGTAGCTCTTCTCTTTAGTAGTGAGGACTTCTCTTGAAGCCATCCAGTTTGCAGGACATGTGATGCTCCAGCTTGCAGGGTCTATTTAAGTCTCATGAAGGTTAGTGTGTTTTTGGGCAATTCATCTTGGAGACAAGGCTACCAGGCAAGGGCAAAGAGGGTGCTCTGAGCTTGCAAGGTGGAGAGCTTGCTCACTACCCTCAGCCCAAGGGACTTGTTATACCACTACCTGGCCCTCCCTGTGCCACCTGGCAGCTCTCTTGGCCTTAGACATTGTGCCAAAGGATTTGTGTAATGGGCTAACAAAGGTGAGAGCAGCTGAGGCCACTACAAACCCCCTGGGGAAGTACAGCTCACACCTACCGATCTTTTCCATTAGATCACCTATTGCTGACTCCTGGTGTGATCTTGGCCTCTCAGCCCCATCATGACATCATCTACATTTTCATACAGACAGAGGCAGACAAATTAAATCCCATTAAGGAGATCCAAGAGAAAATTTTCCCTCCAGAGACATACTCTGATTCATACTTAGGAAAGGTCCAGTGCTACCCAATACAAACACCCCACAGGCTGGTGGCCTCAGTGCCTTATCACTGTATTCTTCATAGACACTGGTCATAAAGGAAACAGGCAGGCCTTCCCCATCACACATTGCAGAGGTCAGGTGAAGCCATCAGGCAGGGCTGGAGAATGGTGCTCTCTGTAGGGTGCATGTCACTGTACCCCTGCCTGAGGCAGAGTGCCCTGATCAGTACATTTCAAATAAAACACGCTCACATTCATCAGCTCCAAAGGAATAAAAAGTTCTTGTAAGCTTTTCACAGAAGGGCCAGAGGACAGCTGGATCACTGCTTGGAAAGGGCAAAGTTGGAGCAGAGCTTAATATTAGATTAGTGAGAAGTCTATGAAAACACTCCAAAACTGCTTGTATGCTGTCTGAGGTAGTACTGAAGGGTACCCTGAAGGTTTTCAATCATTTGCAAGGCTTTGGCACCGGCATCGATGTTTGCAACCTGAACTCACTTTGAACACAGTGTTCTCAGCTGTTGGCTGATGAAAAAAATCTGCTTGAGAGGCTGAGGCGAAGACGTGCAAAAAGAAGATTCTCAGGAGCAGTGCACCAGAGAGGCAAGGACAGCCAAAAAGGGCCTGAAATAGTTGAACAGAAAGACAGCTCTGATATCACCTCTCTTGCAAGGACCATTCCTTCTTCTACCCTATCCTTTGATATTGCTCCTGCTTCTGCTTAGAAAATGAAAAACACCCGAAGTTAACAGTGGGCGACTCCTTTTCTTATGTGAATACCATTGCTGATGGGAAAGCATGGCCATCCACACGCCATTCTCCTGTATTACTGAGTCCCTTTTGGTTCTGTGGCTCACATGCATGAACGCACAGATGCAGGGATGGCTTCAGTAATATGAATCCGACGGCAAGGAGTTGAGAAGGGTCCTTGCATGGAGTTGCACAAACAGCAGTTTATTGCTACTACTCATGAAGGGTTCTGGAGGCAATGACCCCGAACACATGACAGATCTATCTTAAATGCAGGGGTGTGGCTAACACCAGGAGCCAACCAGGGAAATCAGAACTGGGGTACATTACCATAACTGAACAGGCATCCTGGGAGAGGCTCCTTTCCCTCACCATAACCAGTAAGTCTTTGGCAGCAAAGACCCTCTTACAAGAGCTCTCTCTGTCTCTTGTACCACTGGCTAATCGGCCACCACACTCCTGATCCTCAGAAACTCTGACATACTCCCAAAATTCTTCCCAGAGCCATGACTGAAGATGGCTGCCAACACGGCACAGCGTGAACCTGCAGTTCAGCAGCCCGTGGGCAAATGCTGCTCGCTCACATCCACGTGTCCTTCCAAAGCTGTGCTGTGGATTCCACAGAGTCTGCTTTCTGCCGTGTCTCTGAGAGCCTGCAAGCACATCCTCTGCCTCCAATGAGAGATCTCCATCCCTCCTCCTCTGAAATGACAGGCTGCATTAGACCGTTCAGAATCACATTTGGTTCTCATTTTCAAACAGACATCCAAAATAGTATTTTTAGAAGAAGCTATGCTGGTGTTTGCAAAAAATAGCCTTCTTTGCTTTTATCCCAAATGGGGTCTTTTCCAAGTTCCTTTTCCTACTTTAGTCATATCTCTAAAGCTGTTTGCATTAAACAATCCAATTCTAGAAGCACATTAATCAGACTCTCTTTGGGCTTCTATTGCATGTGCCTTTCTCTGTGTCACAAGGCAAAAATACAATCAGCTCAGCTATTACCTGATTCTCTTCCCCAGCAGAGGAAGCCCCAGTTTGAGGGCCATATATGAGTGACAGCAGGTCCACTCAGCATTGGCATGGTGCCACTGACGTCCATGCATCAAGAGGGCAGCTTCCCAAGACCTGTTCCCAGCCGTGGGGAGCCCGCCCTCACCAGTCCCTCACAGTTAAAAATGCAGACCAAGAGCCTGGTGCAATCCACCAAAAGGAGAGGAGAGCTGCCAGCAAGGGCTGGCTTTCCCAGGTGCTGACCTGCCTGCCTGGCTGTGGTCCTGTGGGGGCCCTCAGAATTCTGCTCTGGAAATGGTTTTCTCTGCTTGGCTGTGTTTACAGCTCTGAGGAAACCCGGCAGAACACGTGAAAAGACATCCCTGTTGGGTATGGGGGTTCTGCTGCCTGCTGGCAATGAAACTCAAGGCAATTCAGCAGCACAGAGATGAGCCATAAAAACAAAGACAGGTTTGTTTGGGTTTTCTTCAGCAGATTCCTAGAAAAAGGACCTGGACATAATGAGGTATTGCTGCAGCATCCAGTGGCAAGGCAAGCATGGAGTGCTGGTGTCTGCAAAGGGACTGCCAGTCAGCCTGGAGCCACAGGAACAGGAGGGCAGAGTAAGGCAGGGAGCCCCACGGTCTGGCTCCTTCCCCAGGGGTCTGCAGGTGCCCCTCAGGTGATTCTGTGAGCATTGGGGGTGCACATACATCAAGCAAGGATCATCACCACGGGCCTCTGTGACCTTCGAATCCAGGCTCCCTTGCCCTCCACCAGCAAATTGTAGAGCTGCCTTTCCTGGGCATCATGGACAGCACAGCCTCACAAGCCCACTCCGACCAGTGATGCCCTTTTCCAGCACCAGGGCTGTGTTTTCCTGACAGGAACCAGAGGCAAGGGCAGGAAACCAAAAGGGACCCTAAAGACACCAAGGGACACAGAGAACAGTTGCCACCACACCAAACACAAATCCACCATCCCCAACCAGTCTCTGAGAACCACAGTGAGATTAGGAAGGGG
>VZTI01004285.1:963627-981676 GCA_013397865.1 Struthidea cinerea
CTCTGCCTCGCTCGCCGCCGAGCAGCTTTATAGCCCCGGATCGGGCCGGGGCTGCCGCGTCAGCCCCACGTGGGGAGCTGCCCCCGGTGCGCGCACACGCACACACACACACAGACACAGGCAGAGACACACATGGACAGACAGACACACACGGACACACACAGCCAGACTCGCACACCGCGCACCCCCGCGGACACGCGCGTCCCCCGCACACGCCCCTCGCTCAGCTCTCACGCCCGCCCGCTCCGCGCACACACCGCACCCGCTCGGCACTGCTTGTATGTGCACACCCGCTCGCTCCCCGGCACCTCCGAACACACACACGCATCCACTGCCACGCTGTTCCCATCCCACGGTCTCGCCCAGCCCGGCTCTCCGCCCCGCCCGGAGAAAGGAGCGGTCCCGCGGAGTGGGTCCGGCTGTCCCCGGGAATGGGCGTGCGAGGGGCGGCTGGAGGCGACCACCCTGCGGGGCCGGCCGGGAGTGCACAAAGCCGGCCCGCGAGGGGGTGAGAGCTGCCGCCCCACTCTGCGTGTGCACCGGGGCACGGACGGGCTCCGCTCCGGCTGTGCGGCCGTGCTTGCTGGGAGCCCCGAGGGCAGCGCTTTCCCCACGGCCCCGCATGTCAGCCAGGGAGGGCTGAGCTGCCGGCCCCGAGGGCGGGGGACCCCGCGGACAGAGCGACCCCGCGGGGATGGAGGGACCCCGCGCACGGAGGGTCCCCGCGGAGCGGGCGCTGCCGGCGGGGCGGGCGGCGGCCCCGGGCAGCGCGGGGGGGCAGTGGCACCTGGTGGCCGCGGCGCCTCACTGCACCCGCCGGGCCGAGCAGCGTCCCCCCGATGCAGCGTCCCCCCGACGGCGGAGGGGAGGACGGGGCGGCAGAGCAGCCGGGGATGGGGCAGCCCCGCACTGCCGCACCGACCCCAGCCCGGCTCGGCCCCGCTCCACGGGCACCCACGGCCGCCCCACGCCACAGCACAGGCTCAGCACACTCGCTCCTGGTAGCCCCCCAGGGAAAGCAGGCCTGGGCAGGCAGCCCCCGCAGGATGTCCCACGCCTGGAACGCCTCCCCAGGTGCTCCCCGACAGCACCGGGGTTGGCATCACCCACATCCGTGGCTGCAACAGCAGCGGGGGAGCTCTGTGACAGCAAAGGAACGATAGTGACGCTCCAGGTATCCCACCCAGTCCCAACCCTGCCAGCTCTCAGCACATACAGATCACTCACCTGCAGAGCACACGGCCTCCAGCCCCGATCCTCTCACTCGCGGCCTCTCCTCCCTCGTTCTCAGATGGTTCTAGTGATGCTCACTTGGTGCTCCAGATTCAGGCTGCTCTCAATCGCCGTGCTGAATGCTCGGGCCAATGAACCGATTTCCTCTGCAAGAGGAAAGCCTTCAGGGAGGAAGGCCTGTCATCTTTGTCCCTATGCCACACACCGTGTTATAAGCCAGGCCCAGGAGTGGTGACGCCCAAGAGAGGGAACAGGAATGGGAGAGACGGGGTCTGGAAACCAGAGAGCACAGTCTCTGGGATTGGCACAGGGCTGAGTGAGGGAAAATGAGGGGGAATCCCACTGCCTGAGCAAGTGAGTGCAGGGCCCACTGCACTGGTGTGTCTGGGAAAAGGGCAATATGCAGAGAGTAACTTAAAACCTGTAAATCGACCCAAGATTACTGACATTCCCACAGAAAAGGTCTCTGTCTGAGAGTAAATATGATGTACAACCACAGGCTTCACTGCAAGGATGAGAGGACTAAGTCACCTATGGCAAGGCCAGGTGAGAAGTCAGGGATATGCTGGACTTTGTGAACACGTCCTGCCTTCTGCTGTTTGCGGGGGACTGCTGTGCCCTGCAGGATCTGTTGCTCTGCTTGGCAGAGGGTCTTCCTCGGATAAGGAATCTTCATCACTCTTGGCAGAAGCATCCTTGGCCACTGCTTGGGTCGAAGAACCCAGACAGGGAAGGGTGCAGGCCATGCCCTACCTGCATGATCAACCCCTTCTGGGATGAGTTTGGTCTCAGTTCTAACAGTTCACCTTCACTAAGGCCACCAGGGACTGTCTGAGACGCTTTGCTCAGACCTGGGATGGTGCCTTTCTGGAAACACCCTGCCTTCCCCCCATGCTCTCTGCATTCCCCAACACAGACAGAATGCCGATTTAAATGACAAAGCATGACCAGCTGCCTTGATTTTCTCTTTTTGTAGCTAGACACCCTCGGTCTGCCTGAAGCTAAACACAGCCAACAACATTGCTCTTGAGCCACTGCATGGCAAAAGCAGCTTTGATCAGTTCAGTTTGCTGGGACAAAGAGCTTGAGGGGAACACAAGGCCAAAGGCCTGAAGAAAAGGGTTTGTCCCAGAAACACCTCTAGAAAGAGAGCTCTCTGCAAGTGGGGAACAGCTGGGATGGCATTGTGTTCCTCTCAGAGGGGAAGAACACCTGCCTCATCAAAGGCACTTTCATTGCCACCATTGTTGTGCGTGTGACATCTCTGTGATTTTACTGACACCAGAAGTGCTCGGCACTGTCTGCAAAGTGACTCAGTAATGCTAAGTCTCCCCTTGATTTTCTCTGCAGTTTATCTCATGGCTCTGCCCAGTTGTTGAGAGGAACGCTGGTCAGAAATTGCAAGGGCTGGCAAGCACCCTGAAGATCTCTATTGACAACCCGTGGCACACCTTGTCCTATAGGACAGCTGTCTTTACAAGTCTGTACCATGCTTGATGATAATTTGTAATATTCCTAAAGCCTCAACTCCCAGAGTCCTGGGATTAGGCAAGAAACTTGAATTTTTAGCCTCTGGAAGACTGTAGAGGAAAAGTTTCACAGGGACAAAAAGCAGCTAGCAAAGAACATTTTTGTATCAATTCCCTGGCATTTGCATCCAGACGCTCAATTTTTGCATGTGTGCTGCTGACAGCGTTAATATGAGTTATAAGACTCTACAGATCAAACTCAGTTGACAAGAGCCTGACAAGACAGCCCAGAAAACAGCCTGTTCTCTGCAGCATCCCCCACTGAAGACCTGCAGGAGCCTGCCCTTTCCCCAGAAAGCAGCCTGGTTTCTCAGCAGAACCCCACAAGGAATCGGGCTCACCAGACAAGGAGGGATAGCCTGGGTGCACACTAATGAGTGAGGCTGAAGGCTGTCAAGCCTCCTGTGATGGCTCCCCCTCCATCCCGGGAGGGCAGCAGTGCCCTTTCCGAGGCACGGCGGCGACGTTCGCATTCAGCACGTGTGCCTCGAGCGCGGCCCCCGCAAACAAACTGACCTTTACGGCTGGTTTCAGGTCATTAATTAGGCATGCTGCTTCCATGTTTATACATCTCTTCCACTCCTCGACTCCAGCATTGCTTCCAGCATTGTCTCCAACTGGGGGGAACTGGGACCATCCTCCCCTGTTGCCTCTCGGGGAGAAGGAGCTGAGAAATGTTCGTGCGGTCTCGGAGTTGCTCACAGCACGAAGCAAATCACAGATGGAGAGATAATCTCTGGAAAGAATCGCTATGGTAATAAGGCTGCAAAATGTGTGTTTTGAGCAAGCAGCCCCAGGAATTGTTTATTTCCAGAAGAGCAGTGAGATTCTGGCAGGGGAAAATTTAAAAAATACTGGTGAAGGACCAAGGCTTGCTTTTTAGACAGTCTGATTCAGGCCTAAAGAAACTGGACAAACCTAAGACTATGTCAAGACACGGCAGCACAGACTCCTGGGGGGACCACATGAAAGGGACTACCACTGGAACAAGGTGCAGAAATTATTGCTCAGCAGAAGCTTTCAAGAGCAACTTGACACAAGCATAGAAGAGGGAAGCCTTGGAGCTGTGGGTGCTGTGCACCCAGAAGTAAACAGCAGTCACAGTTTGCTTTGGTGAGGTCTGTGGTCTGCACTGATCTCAATATTTGCATATCAATGGCAGGAAGCCCTTGTTGTAGCTGTGTGTTTTGATCATGCCACTGGGTGTATCTGAATGTATCAAAGCAGTGTCTTTCAGGAGGATTTGCCTTACTAACTCTTCAAGTTACCCTTTGGAGTAAGGCACTGAAATCCCATGGCTTCTAACACCCCGTGGACTAATGACTGAGTAGCCCTTCACAGCAGCTTCGAGTTGGTCAGTTTTCCTGCAGGTCCAGGACAAGCTGGCAGAGATGCACCCAAGTCACACAAAAAAAAATGCTTTTCCCTTTTACTGTGTTAACCCCAGGAGGAGAAACACCATAGGAGCTATCAGGGAAGATGCACAGTCTGCAGGCAAACCCGGCTTTGCTGGGTGTATGATGTTGCCACTGCAAAGTAATACAGCAAGCACACCATCCATTTCCAGAGAGATGTTTCTAATGTTGTGATTCCTATTTTCATTCTATTTCTAAATTAAATTTAAAAACTGTCTAGTGTGGCCACCCCTCCAGCTGCTTTGGGACCCCAGGCACTTTTTCCCCTACACACATTCAGACCCACAGCCCTTCCATTTCCCACCCCTGCTGCACGTGAGAGTTTGGGGTTTGCTCTTTTCACAGATCTCACAGCAATAGCTCCTGCAGAGCCAGGCATGTTTTTCAACAGTTTTTCTGAACTCAGCTGCTGGATGTACTTTTCCAAGTTATCTGAATAAATCAGTAGGAAACGGATAGCTGCAGCAGTGGTCTGTGCTAGCACCTAATCCCCTTGCGAGCAGGGATGCTGCCATGGTATCAGATGTTCAGAGGGGAAGGAAAGGAGACACACTGAATATTACCTACAGTGGCAGTTCTTCACTCCCCCCACCTGCAGACAGCTGGCTCAAAACAGCACAAGATGGATGCTGTGTGACCACCTGCCCCTCAGGTGGTTTTTTTTGCAAACAACTTGAAAGCTCTGCTGGCCTTTCCTCTTCCTTTCGGGTTGCCTGCCCTGTTCGGCAGGATTTTAAGTACCAGATTTGATTGCACAGCCCTAAACTAACAGCCAAGAGAAACATTTCCACGCTACAGATTACAGCGTGGCAGAGTCAGGTGAGGCTGACATGGGGACTGTGCTCGTGCAAACCTCCAGTTTATTTATTCAGTATTTTCCCTCTTGCTTCTACCTGGTGTCACGGTGGCCTCTGGAACAGAAAAGGCTCGTTTCAGCACTGCAGGAGGAGCGATGTACAAGAAACCTCCCTGGCTGTCTGCATGCTACTGGCATTGTGCCCCTCAGGCACTTCAATGCCTATGGGAGAAGGGAGAGTGAAATGTGCATTTTCTCTTTGCAGCACCCACAGATACACACACACACGTACCTCTGTGCCAAGCACAAGGCGAGTGTGTTTTTATGCAGTGTTCTTTTCACTCAGTTCAGTTCCTTGTCTGGGAATTCTCCCTCCTCGCTGCATCCTGCAAAATGGCCAGAACTAAACACCAGGGGGCCATCCCTCAGTGCCGGGGAGCAGCTCCATTCCCCTCCCCAAGCTTCCCAGCGTGCCAGCTCGCATGATAGATCCCACTAAAATTAGCCAGTAACAGTGGAAACATAGTAAAAAATAAACCAAACCGTCCATGGACCATTGCTAATATACTACAGGCACCTTCCATACTGCTCACTATCAGTTCCTCGCTCACTGCCTCTCATAAAACCCTATACCAGACTACAATGGGCTTTTCCATACCTACAGGACCACATAGCCAAAACACAGTGAAAACACAGCCAAATCCTTCCAGCCCTGGCCAGACCTAGGGTAGGTGATACTCCCCAGCCTGCGACACTGCTCCTGCCTGGAGGTTGCCCACACACGGCCTTGCTCCTGTGGGCACTCCCTGATTTGCTCCTGTGCAAAGGCTCCCCTCAGCAGCACTGCCCAGCAAGAAACAACCAAGCCAGAAGCACTGCCACACTCCTAGAACAAGGGCAAGCAGGTCAGTATTCCAGCCAGTCACAAAAGGAATGACTCTCCAAGCCTGCACTGCAACAGCTTGCCCCAAGAGGTGGTAGATGCCCTGTTCCTAAAAGTGTTCATGGTCATGTTGGATGGGGCACTGAGCAACCTGATCTAGTTGAAGATGTCCCTGCTCATTGCAGGGGAGTTGGATTGGACTAAATGACCTTTAGAAATGCCTTCCAACCGAAATAATTTTATGATTCTGTGAAAAGTAGGCCATCCTAGGCATGCAGAGTGGCGCCCAGGCCAGTATTCAGAGAGCAGAAAGGTTGGGCACCTTATAACCTTCCCTAAACGAAACCAATCAAGTTTCTGCAGCTCAACAAGTTACCCTTCATGAGCGGAGTCAGCCTATTGTTTAAGACAAAATTGAGACCGCGTCCCTTTAAAGCATTTAATTTCCCAGCTGGGAGACGCTGGCATTCAGTTACTCAGCCGAGGAGTAACTCATCCCTTCAAGTTCTACTCCCCAGTGCCCAAACCCTGTGCACCTGCCCTTTCCCTCCCCATTCTTCACCATCTACATTGCTACCTCTGGGCCGGGGGCTGCCATCAGCAGCATTCATTCGATCCCTCTTGCGAAGGCAGGAGAGCCCCAGGAGAGCTGTAATTCTCCGGTCCATCACCCATCCCCAGCAAACTCCTGCGGCACAGCCAGAGCAAAGCTTCCAGTGAAGCAAACAGCTCTGAAAAGAGAGGGCGCAACAGAGAGCAGCCACGCAGTGACTGCAATTCCCACCTGCCAAGGTGTGGGTCTCACAGCAGGTTCAGGTCCTCGTGGGAAAGGGGAAGCAGATCATACACCCTCTTCAAAAACCAGACCAAAGCAAGCTGCTACAGCAGGAGACAGCTTTCTGTCTATCCCTGCGTCACGCAGGTTTGCCATCTGTGTCTAGCACAGCTTCCCATGTCTACATCAATGCAGGGTGTCAGCACTGCAGTTAAAAAGATCAAAGAGTCAGGGTGGCAGCAGCAGTTCTCGAAGGCTGAGCTGTATGAAATGTCCAGGGAATAATTGCCTGAAATTGCCGGGTTCCCAGAAAGCAGAGCACGTCAGCGTGGTTTCACAGGGCGGGAGGCCGCCGGGGAACACAGCGAGACTTCCTGTGTTTTCCCTTATTCCTTACTTCACCATCTAGTGGCAAAAGCAAATAACACTGAGGAGCCATCCAGGAACTGCAGCGGCTCTGGAAGGAGACCGCGCTTTGCACCAGCTCCTCCTGCTTAGATCAGCTGCCTCAGCTGGGGACACAGAGGAGGACGCAGGCAGCATCCAGAGCCCTGCAAGTCCTAAATCCTGGCCCTGTATAAACACTCCTCTGCACAGGCTGACTCCCCTCCCAGATGGATCACTCTGCCCACCCCATGCCGCTGTGTCCCTGCTGTCCCCAGCCCAGCTGCAGCCCCAGGCTCCTGTAACTTCTCCCCCAGGCAGCAGTTCCTCCTCCCCCGCTCCTGCCCCAGCCTATCCTCGGAACGCCCCCGGCTCCCAAGGGGACAGTAAGCGGGGCAAACCCAGGTCTCCTGGCAATCAAACGCAGCACAGGCTGAGCCAAGCCCCCAGGAAAAGATGTCATGGTGAGCAGAGCCCTTCCAAGTTGAGACTTTTCCTTCCCCACCTCAGCCGAACTGTTAACCAGGGCTGCAGTGAGTAAAGGAAAAAGGGTGCTGGAAAGGGACACATACTTCCAAGTAAAAACCTTCACTGTGGCCGCAGTCAGGTATTACGAGTGCCTGAGGTGCTGGGGAGAGTTTGCCTTCATCAGCTTCCCAGAGCTGCTTTCTCCCTTTGCTGCCCCTTTGCCATCAGACCATGCCAAAGGGGAGAGTTCCACCAAGGCCAGGCCTCCTTCCCACATCCTGGCCACAATCCACCCACTTGGACATGGCAGGAATGCTTGCACACGGATCTGCTCCATGTGAGGGAAGGAGAAGGCACCTGTCTCTGCAAGGGGACTACCCAGAATGGGGAGGTCACAGTGGGTTCAGCCCCCACAGCAGGGCCAAGTGCTGCCCCACATTTGAACTCTGGCTGGTCCATGGCCCAACACCTTCCTAGCCTGCGTTGGTGATAACCAGGCGAGCCAAAACCAGAGCAAAACGATCTTCATCTGGGGGGTGCAGGATGAAGGGTTCTTCTCTCCAGGGTCAGAGTTTCCATCTTCATGGTGGTTTGCAGATTCTGTATCCATCATCCTTACTGTGCTAATTCCCACACTGCCTACAAGACAATTATCCCTACGCAGATTGCACAGAGATGTTGCAGATTGCAAGGCACAGTCACAGGAATATTGCATAGGGATATTACAGATAGCAAGGTACAACTTGTTTTTTCCCTGAGAGGCTCAAATTAAGTTTAAACACCAGCTTTTGATGTATTTGCTTATTCAGCACTGTCAGTTGCTTTTCAGCAACACAAACTGGCTCTCTCCCAAGGAAACATTTATCCTATCTGGGAATCAAGGGTGGTAATGTGTAATGAGGACAAAAGCACTTAGAGAAGGCAGGCTGAGTGAAGCACTGTATTTCCACTTGCACTTTTTCAACTCAGATTTTCCTTTTCCCTGGAAGCATCCTAGGTACCAAGGGAAATTCCTGCCATACAAAATTCAAGAGCAAAATAATCCATGTCATTCCCTGAAGTGTAACAGAAAACCGAGCACATGTCAGCAAGCATTAATCTCTGCTGCTACAAACTCTTACTTTTTTTTTTCCCTGAGAAGTCATTTTCAACCCTGAGCAGAACCACGGCAGAAAATTCTTCTGCCACAACTTTGTCTTTGCACTCTGATGAAGGATACAGCAGGTCAGTGCTCCCATCAACATAGGATGCCATCCCCATTTTCACAAAGCTTGATGTCTTTAACACCCTCTGCCACTCCAAGAACAACTGATGGGAGCCATGGCTGAGGGAAGGGAAAGGAGGAATCTCTGCTATCTCATGTACATTCTGCTGTTCAGCTTGTCAGAGCCAGTGAAACACAAGGGCAGGAGGAGTGAGAGGGAAAGCAATCCGTGAGAAACACAGGAGCTCCCCTACAAACAGGGAGCACTGAACCCATCCTGAACTCCTTCTTTCCACTTGTTGAGGCCAAGCCATTTGCTGGGCAACGACCACAAAGTGGAAATTGCTGTACAGCATCCAAGCACTTCCAGAGGCGTAGTCCCAGTGCACTCAGACACGCACAGAAAAATAGAACAAGTGAAATCTCGTCACCCTTTCATTCTAGCTAGGCTATAAATATCCCCCAAATCTTCAGAAAGGCAGCTCACTGCTACTGCAACTGGCTTTAACTGACAGCACCTCAAAACTCTTTTGTTGAGAAGCCCTTCTGGTCCACCACCCACCCAGCCACCAGGCTCACGTGCTTCCTTAGGAGGGTTTCCAGTGTCCCTAAGCACTGGGACACTTTGCCAGGCCAGCAAAGTCCTCTGGAGTTGAAGTCACTGAAGATCACCATAGATTCCTCACTACAATCCAATTTCAGTTTTCCTTAAGCAGAGCAAAAGACAAGAATGGTAAAAAGCAATTGTGGCAACTTTAACAAATATCTTTTAAAAATGTAAATTTTTAAACGTTTCTGGGGAATTACATGTCTGTATGAAATGAGAATGTCATTTTCTTATTAATACTTCACTAACAATTTAACTGTGGGAGCATGTGGGTTTTTCTAAAGCAGAAGTGATGAATATTATTAAGCATTACACGTATTTCAGAACTCTTTATCGGACTGTTAAGCATTTTGTGTCACTTCAAAAATTAAACCATTCATCCTTATTCCTAAATGGTTTGGAACACAGATTGGCCACAGAATTGTCATTTAATCAAACTTCATTCCTTTCCGAGTCTTGACATGTACCCCAAGCCAAATCTTTTATCTGGCAAGTACTCAGACATCAATCCCTTTACAGGGACTCTGAGACACGATGTAAAAACCTGGCTATGTCCAACTAGCCAACAGAGAAGCTGTACAGCAATGCACAGCTGTGCCATGTGCAGCTGATCCATCTTTTTTATTTTCCTCTCCCAGCCATCTGTTCCCAAATCCTGTTTTTCTCTTGGTGTTTCCATTCTGCAGTAGAACTGGAGAAAAGGGGCTCATAACCAACACAAAGCAAGTTCAGAAGACTTGGCTGCACCAACAGATACGTGGGGCAGAAGTCACCGGTCCTACACCATCTTTTTGCTCTCCCTGCCTTCCTCCACTAACCAGCTCAGCACAGTTTGGGAGGCACGGGGGTGAGATATCTGGCTGCTGGCAAAAGAGGGAAATCTGAAGTAAGAGAGCTGGCAGGTAAGAGCACGAGTGGAGAGGCTGAGATCAGATGGGAGTTGAAGAGCTCACAGGGGAAAAAGAGGCAATGCTAGAAAAGCCCCTCCTCTCATGGGGGATTCTGCTACTTCCAGATATGGTTCTGTTTTAAACTGACTTCAACCCTCCCCAACTTTCAAAAAGCTTCTTCAGAAAAAGCAGCGGCATGGCCTCAGGACCATCCATCTGGTGGAGCCACAGACCCAAGAATCTTGGCTGTGCTCTCCCGACTGCCGGGCTGTGCCTGGAGCTGCAGCCTGGGCTACCAGCAGCATCAATCAGGAGATGCTGCCCCCGGGGTACCACCCGCTCTCCACTTGGCGCAATTTGCATTCAGGTAATTGCCTCCAGTGCCCTTCAGGCTTTCCAGGCAAACCTCTGACTCCCTGCTGCTGCTGGGACTCTCTCCTGGTCCCCCACATCAGAACCACATGGCAATGTCTGATGCGGCTTTTTGGGTGACTGGAAATGCCTGGCAGGCCTAAAAAGAAGTGCTTGACTTAGAGATGATTAAAAAGCCTGAAATCAGAGCTGCCTCGCTGACCAGCAGCTCCATACCTAGTTGAATTTCTTGCCCACTGTTGCTCTGGCAAGGATAGATAATTCTAAGTTAGCTATAACTTCCCACTCAGTTAACACTACTTGGCAAGGACTAAAAAAGATGAAGGGCATCCAAAAACCTTGGGTCATATGGAGAGTAGAGTTTTACTGCACTGTCCTTACCACAGCTGTTTTCAAACACCATCTTAAGATTTTCAAGGAAAAAATGTTTTTCCATTAAAACTGACCACATCAAGTTTGGAAATCACTATAGGCAGCACAGTAATAATGCAGGACAGAATGCAAACCAGCTACTACTAGGTCAAGCAAAGCCAAGAACCAAACTACAGCAAACTAAGGATTCATTATGAGTCTTAACAAAGAAATACTTTACTACTAGAAAGGAAAAAGAGGGTGTTGTGGAAAGAGCTTTTAAAAAGGAACACTTGTGTGCAATTTTGCAGATAGCGTCTTACTTGGAGGCAGTGGGGTAGATTGATCTCTAAAGACTCTTAAAAGGTTTTGCAGTGGAAAAAAATAGTTGCAAGCCACACAGTCAGATCATTAACTGTGCAGCCCAGGCTGCCAGCTGCTCACTCAGAAACTCCAGATGGCTCCTCCTCTAAAACATCATCATTTGATCTTTGTAATCAAATTATCTCCCACTCTTACAATCTGAAGTGAGGCAAGGATTGAACGAAGAGATGATGTATTTTGACTGAGATGGACTGCAAAAACAAAACAAATTGGCTTTCAAGGCACTCAGCCTCTTCTAGTATCAAAGCTAACCACCTCCAGCCCTTTAACACCTTTTTTTCTACCATGACCATCACAAACAGTTCACAGCACCAGGTGTGCTCTATGGAGCTGCCCAGCGTTCAGATTTTATGCAGTATTTGTACACTAAACAACATACAGTGGGTATCTAAAATGCTCACCTCCCACCAGTGAAGAGCAGGACCTGTCACTGGAGAGCAGCACTGGGACACTGGGTATCCTGAAGCACTCGGGTTTGATTAATCACACAAACGTCATCTGTTTGTCTCGCCAGGACACGCAAGACACCATCTGCGTATTTCTGAGGCCTTTTGTGCAGCCTTAAGGACATGGGGTGGCAGAAACAAGACATATTCTTCACTTCTCGCTCACTTAGAGCCAAATCGCATGGCGGTTCTTGAGGCCAGGCTCATGTGGGGATGCTCACTTCAACCATGCGAACAAAAAGTGGTCACAACCAGCAAGGTTCCCCCAGTCCAGGTGGCTGCCAAGCTCTGGCTGACACCAACTGTTGGCAGGATGCTCCCAGGGTCAGGGAAGATTCCTTTTCTTCTTTTTTAACTATAGGAATTTCTTATGTATCTTTCTACAAAGACTTCAAGCAGGAAAATAAAACCCAACCAATGTAGTCTCTAACTTCTCTTCCAAAAAAAACAGTAATACCAGAAAATTGCCAGTATTTTCAGAAAAAGCTGGGCTTAGACAGTTTAAAAAGGTCAGCTGAAATATTCAAAAGTCACATCTTCCAAAACAATGAACTCCTACTAGCATGAAGAGAGTATTTTAAATCCTGGCATTATTTAAATCAGCACACTATGGAAAATTTCATATTAATTCTGTTTTTTATACCTAGTTGCAAGAGATGATGGAAGACAGTGATAGCTAATCAGAGGAAACGATCATTGCAGAGGGTGGCCTGTATCTGAAGTATAAATCCCAATCTGATCTTTGCCTAGTGGGATTATTCCCCACCAGACCTTAGTACTAAACTTTATCACCCACTCAACTTTAATTTTCATAACAGAACTGTACTTTTATTTCACAAAGTAGAAGTACACAAAGAACAAAAGAGGTTGCTAAAGGCCATGAACTAGGGAAAAAAGACTCAGAGCTGGGACTAGAAAACCACAGAGAAAGGCAGCAAGAATTATCAGAGAATGGAAGAGGTTTAGTTTGAAGAGAAGCTAAAAAACTAGAACTCCATGACCTGGAGGAAAAAATGCTGCCGTTTATGAAAATAAACCCAAAACCTTCAAGAGTGGTAAAAAGCAGATGAACAGGGAAAAAACTGTTCATAAATTTCTAGTTCTACAAGACCTAGGAGTTACCAAATGAAATAAGGTGGCATGGTTTGAAACAAACAAAAGGAAGTACTTTTTCACCCAGCATGTAATTATATTGTAGAGTTACTAGACACAGGATGTCGCAGAGGCCAGAAATACAAAGAAATGTAAAATTAAAAAAAAAAAAGAAAAAGGAAAAATAAAGTTTCTTCTGTGAATTTGTTTAATCTATCAAGGCTACTAAATGCAGTGACGCAGATGCTGTTTCCTTTTTGCAAGCCCTTCAGACTCTGGTTGGTGAGGTCTGGAGCAGTACAGCAGAGGAACGGCACATCCCTGTTCTGCACATCTGCCACAGCCCTCTCAGACAGGGGTGGATGGCAGGTGGTCCAACATCACAGCACAGGACAGCCACGCTTGTGAGGAGACTGGCTTGTTTTCAGATTGTCGTATCACATATGGGTACAGGGACTGACTCAACTCAAAGATGGAGATTTAGGTATTTTGATCAGACCCTCTACTGATTTTAATCAGCAGAGATCTGATGAAATGACAGAAGCCCTCATTATTGCACAAGTGACTGCTGCACACTATGAGAGCCAGTTCCAGCTTTTTAAAGCTACCAGCTACAGTCCTCTTCCTCATGTCCAAATTCCTGAGGTCTTTCTGTTCTGACTTGCAAGGATACTGGATTTTTGTTGGTTTGTTTGTAGGGCACAATGTAAGCATGACTTTCTTGAAGCAGTCTGTGCAATGAGCTTCATAGAGCTGAAAGACATCAGTTTAATCAGTGCCACGGCAGCTTGGCAATACTGTCTTTTATTAAACCTGAAGATTAAATGCTGGTGTCTGTCTTTTAGGCATCACAATTGCATACCTACTTTAATTTTGTTGCTGCTGATGCAATTTGCACTAAAATCCAAGATTTATTTTCCCCATCAGAGAGAAAGCTGTGGGATTTTTTTACTACATGCCCTACTAAACCATAACAAAATAAATATAAACGTTTTTACCAACATTTGCTTTATAGAAGGTCTTCAGTCTACATGACTCTGAGTAAAGCAGTTACTTTCATCCAACTTTTGAAGTTTCCTGTAATTGCTCTACATGAAAATCTATATTTTGAGATTTTTTGAAGAGTGCTAAGTATATAATGAGAAAGCAGTTCTTAACAATTTGAGGTGCTGCAAAAGTAGACTTACATCCAGGTTAATGTCAGACTAGAAATACTAGAAAACTTTCAAAAGACTCAGTGGCAGCTTATTTACAAACATACTATTTATAATTAATGCATTGATACAGAATGACTCTTATAAAAAAGCAAGGCAATCTTTTATATAGACATAACAATCAACATTACAATAATACAGATTAAAAGTACATTTTTGTAGACTGTTTACACTCTCACTTAGCTTTTGACCACAAAATTAGTGTGGTCTGATATTTTTCCACAGCAAAGGTCCTGTGCAGTCCTGGTTAAGATCTAAAATCAGAATAATAATAAAAATAATTTTTTGATATTTGCTAATGTGAAAACAAAACCCATTCATAGATCCTATCATTTGTTTGCAATTGTCCTTACTGTGCCTTGAAGTTTGTGTTGTGCAAATTACTGCCAACTGCACATTTCTAACCAGAAGCTATTCTGGCATGTCTGCTTGATACAACTGAGGTGTGACACTGACAGGAAAATTCTTAGTTGCATCCAGATATGAAAAGTCTCCTGATATGGATTGGTGCTGATTCAGAAGTTTAATTTATTTTGGGGTTGCCAAAAAAAAAAAAAAAAGAAGGAAGAAAACATAACCTCTCAAAGTTTTCTAATAGTTAAATAAAAGATATTTCTCAAACTCTGAGGATTGAAGATGACACTTGAATTCCAGGTGACACAATGGGTTTAAGCACTAACCAGAGAGACAATCTAAGTACTAATTGTCTAAATCATGTACATGAGCAATCATGACCTTCAAGAAGTCTAAACATGCACGTTCCTAGAAATACTAAATCAAAGAGAGGCACGGAAGCAAATATTCTACAACCCAAATCTCTTTCTAGAAGGGGTGCATGAAGGTCAACATTTCCATTGGCATCTGCCAAACTGAAAAGTCTCAATTATACAACTGTGTGACCCAACTTTACAAGCAGCATTTCCACTGCATTTATACCAGACAATTTTGGGTGACAAACTTAAATATGGGACAGCAAGGGACACAACTTTAATGGGTTTATGCTAAAAAATTTCTGCAAAGAATTATCCAACAACTTCCTATTTAGTAAATTAAAATGCAATATGTGACCAACACAAGTCACAACAGCAAGTGTTCCTTCTTTTCATTGTTTAGCAACTCTCTGAACTGCTTTATACCTTACCAGACTTCCATAATACTACATAGTCTATAGTAATTTAGCTTGTTAAATCAAGGCATGATTCAGGACAGTGTCTTTATGGGGCATGGCTATGTATGTACATAGGCACAGACACATGCAAAATTGGTATTTTGGCTATGGACAAGGAATCAAGGTCATGATTTTCACCCAAAGTAAAGATTGTCACATTTTTCAATAATCACTCTAAATTATTTCCCTCAGTATAGCAAGGAGGATAAATATTTAATACAAGTATTTGGGAATCACTTGTTTCTCAATCTTTTTTCAAAAAATGCTGTAAATAATTAATTTCTCCACCTTGTCTATGCTTTCATACGTGTACAGATACACAAATACGTTTTTGTATTTATGTATACATACAGTTGTCAGAATAAAGTTCTTTCCATTCATACTTTAACTGATTAGGGCAAATAAAATTCTTAAACATGTGTAAGCCAGTATGTGTGTTCAACTGAATGCCACCAGGCAATAACACCATTTAGAAACTACACCAGTTAACAATCCGGCATCCTGGGAAATGCAAAAGTCTGTTATTTCAGGAGGTAAGACTGTTTTGAATTATCTAAATGGCTGGATTTATATGGATCTATGTATAGATCTGGATATAAATCCATGTATGTACTTATATGGATTTATATGCATGTATTCCCAATCTGTGCCAGATATTTAATACTTAAACTTTCGGATCATTTTAGAGAACTTTTCAAATTCTTCTGACTGGATTTCTCCTGTACCAAAACCTCTCTCACACTGCTCTTATTCAAATCTCCCCTTGAGACACTGAAAAAATAAGCGTTCATCTCAAAGCGTATAAAATTAAACTCCTAAAACAGGGCTCAGGATTATCTGGCAGTGCAACAACCATACTAGTACAAAGATAGTTCGAAAAAAATATCCTGTTTTTAATATAGTAATGAATTAAAACACAGCTTTATTTATTCCTATAAGTGTACTGAAAAGAATAGCTTGTTTTTAAGTGAGTGTAACGAGCACTATTTTGGTAGCCAACTTCTCCACAGGAATTTATGTGAGAGAGGGTCAGCTCCAACCATACAGTCATTAACCATGTACCTTAACAAGGTGAATAATCAACATATTTACAAACTAAACAAATTCAATCCCTTGAACTCTTATAAAAACGGGATTGAGGAGCGGACAGGGAATGAGACCAAGACGTTTGGAAACACAAGGGGTCGCCACTTTTGCTTTAAGGAACCATATTAATCAAACCAGTTTCCCCCCTAGTGACCTGAGGGCACAAACACAGACTCTGCAGTATATTCAGAACTTAGATTACAGTCTTGATAATAAGCATTTCAGCATCTTCATATTTTAACACCTTAGTGCTGAGAAAGATTAACTCAGGCAGAACTGTAAGGAACTAGCCTTTTATAAACTAAACTGAAAAGCTACAGCAGATGTAAAAAAAAAAGGGGGGGCAAGGGGAGGAACGACAGAGAGAGTGTGTGAGAAAGAACAGAACGTTACTTAGTAAAATCCAGTGACATCTACAATAGTTTTACAGCATGTTTAAGCCCTCTAAGGTTTTATATCTCCACCTGCCTTCCATTTAAAACTTACTCCTTGTTAATGAAAAGACATACAACACAACAAAATGCAAATAGATCAAGGAAATATGTCTAAATAAGCATGCCTGAAAGCCAGAAATAATATTCCCAAACTTCTGCACATGAAACAGATTTCCCATGGCATACACTGATTTGATTTTGTGCAAAAGGTACAGTCCTCTAAGTCACACTACCCCAACAGCAATTCCAATGAGTATAACTGAACAGTTTTTGGGTAACCATGGAATGTGACTGCCTCGAGATCTTACCCTCCTGAAAAAAGATAACTGGCCCTGCAAGTGCAGCAATAGTGTAAATCTCCCTGAAGCATCTTCTGCCTTCGAAACAGCCAAGAAATTCATGATAAAACTGAATGTCCACTACCTACAGTGTTTCTCTTGAGCTACCAGCATCTCTGCACAAATGAAAAAGGTGCCTCTTTTTTAATAGATCGGTTTAATACTGAAACAGATAGGATGAAGTTAAAAAAGAATAATCAAGATACTGAACTGAATATTTTGAAGCAAGTGCCCCAGCTGTGGGGAAAAGTGCATTTAGTTCAGCAGCAAAACAGCACAGTGTGAAGATATTGTGCTTGGACACAGAAGTTCCGTAATGGAAGGAGGTACAAGGCAAGTCAAGATATAAAACCATAGTACATTGTTAACCAACCTTAAAACTTACATATATTGCAGTGTTTAAAAGTAAGACACATTCATTTATTGTACAAGGTCTATAAGGAATCCTTAAAATTGCCTGTTGTCGTTTATGACTCAACATTGTAATAAAAATGTACATATATATTATTTCCTGGTCACTTAACTGTACTGTTAGACCTCATGGACTTGTTACTTCACACAATGAAAACTGCTCTTCACTGAGGATACTCCACATTTTTACCAATCTGAAAAGGTTTACTTGTGCTAGAAAAGACCAACTGCAAAAGGCTCAGTTCAGATATGTTATGCCTGCAACTGATAACTCAGGGAAGCAATACTTAAAGGAATTCAAGCATTTTTTTTCTTTTCTTTTTGTTTTGACTGCATCCTTTTCACCTGCCAGTTGTTCTGATGTTTTTAGTATACAAACCAGTTGATAAAAATTCATCAGCAGAGGCATATAAACTCTAGATATGATTGATTAAAACAGAGCAAATCAGAATAAAACAAAATCCAGTGATTTACTCTGACTGTAAACAATATAAAAACACCATTTTCTTCAAATCTCAAAATAAGTTAAAATCCCAACCTCAGGGCACATGACCCTTTCAGGTTTTGAC
>VZTI01004285.1:981691-1007506 GCA_013397865.1 Struthidea cinerea
GTATGGAAAAAAAAAAAAAAAAGTGGGGGGGGGGGTAGGAAAACAGAAAAGTTCATTATATAAAGGTTATACATTTCTCTTAACTGAAAGTAAATCTAAACAAATCTGGTTTTGTCCCTTAAATTTAAACTTTGAGTTCATTGGCAATTGCTTTAAATGAACTGGCATTTTCAGATTATTCAGACAACTTCCATCAAGTTCAGCAAAGAAAACTTAGACAAGCATTTTTACAGAATAAAAAAAAAAAATCTAAATGGCTATGATTCCTCTATTAGCAGAAACACATAATGCAGTCTTAAATTTGCCTTTTTATATTATTTATATATTTATATATATATATAATATAATATAAACCACATATATTATATTATATATACATATACAGACAATTACAACATTAATGCAGTTTGTATTTTGTACAGTGTATTGGACAAGTCGATGAGCATCAGACCATGGCACGATATGGCCCCTGCATTTTTAGGAACTGAATGATGAAGGAGGGTCCTCCTGCAACAATCTGAGGTGGAAGGTGGCTGAGCGGGCAGTTCTCAATACTCATTATTGACAGTTTGCTGCAAAGAGCCAGCTCAAAGGGAAGGCTGTGCAGATTGGGGTTGTCATTCAAATACAGTTCTTCCAGATTCTCCAGTGTACCTGGTTAAAATAAAATAATAAGTAGTGGTAGTATCTTTTTGATTCATGCAGTTTATAACTTTTAGACAAAGGCTCTGAGTCCACTTGAAGATTCTTTCCTATACAGAACCTTGAGTCAGTGACCAGACTCCTATTTCCAAGCACAGCAAGTTCTGTTCACCAGTACCTAAGAAAGAACCAATTTTCTTTAGTTTCCCTGTAAAAACATCCATTACTACATCTCCTTTAGATAATAAATGAGCAGCAAATACAGAGAATAAGAGAACTGAGAGGGACTTCACTGGTGCCATTCAGGAGCTATGCAAGTGCAGGCAACATTGAACAGCTATCCAGTCAAAAGGACCTAGAAAATACTTATGCCACACAGTATCTATTATCTCTTTAAAAATATCTGTATCATACCTTTAATGTAATTAGAATCCATATATTAAAGACCTGAACTGTAACTGTCATGTGTCACAGGAAAAAGCACAAGTGTGGCTTCTCTGCACAGCAATGAATTTATTAAATGGAACTAACAAGTGTGAAAATTTTTTCCTGAATTCAAATTTTACAGCTTGCCTCTCCTAAGATACTGCAATACAGGTTAACCAGAAGATAGAAAACAGAGTAAATTTTTCCCAAGACTTCCATTCCTCTTTTCAAAAACATGGAAGTCCTCCCCAAAATATTCCCCATTTTCCAATCTTATATACCATAAACGTCTGTAACCTAAGAGAGTATTTAATCTTTCACAAGAAAAAGCAGTAGGCAGGACTCATGGCATGGAAAATGAACCGAAAGGAGAAACTATAGAAGAAATAATGAGAAACAGTTGATACCATGATACATGAAACAGTCACACCTGACAATAATTCACTATTCTCTCATCTGTGAAGACAGCCAGCTTTAACAACCAAACTGTACTCCTACAACAGTTTTTTAAATTTTCTTACTGATTTTAATTCCAGAGTTTATTTCCACAGCATCCAAACTCTCTCCACTAGCTTATGAACTAAATTTAAAAGCTCCAGGTTTACATTATTTTAGGCTTTTCTCACGTTGAGGCACATACAAGATGAACAGCTGTAATGGCTCCTCACCAAAGATGCTGCGAGAGACAGACCATGTCTTCCTCATCTGCACATCACTGTTTCTGACCACATTTTGCTTGGTGTAGCTTGTCCCATCATTTTTTCCTCCATAATAAGCTCAAACTGTAATATTTTAACTTAAGTACTCAGAATCATGCTCTGGACTAATATCATGGAGACCAATTATGAAAGAAACATTGGCTCTCAGTTTCAGATGCTCTGAAACCCACCTAGTCTGAATGTCTTAGGTAGACCAAAAAAACCAAAAAATCCTAGTCCTTCCTTTCTGTAGATTTCCTCCACTTCCTTTTCTAACCTCATCAAGGTGAAAAACAACATGGGGGCCTATAAACAAAACTGTGTGCAGAAGGACTACCAGGAGAAACATTTGCTTCAGCAGTCTACACCTTACACAAGGGTTTTGTCTACACCATGGCATTAGAGTAGGATCAGTGCACGTCCTTCCTCTCTCCAAGAACAGATTCATGAAGTTGAGTCATGGATAACACAAAAATTGTGGGAGAATCTGGAGATAAGGAATGTCACTAGTACAAGTTGGTGTCTGTTCAGCAGCTTTCTACAGCAGAACTGAAGAGAAAATAGTGCATCCTTTCCACTACGGTTCAGCAAGATAAAGATCATACACTCTAGCACTGTTCCTGTGGCACATGCTTCACATCAGGCTGTACATATTTAGAAGTTTCAAATGAATTTTGTGGCTTTTACTGATGAGCAGAATAGATGCCTATGACAAGTGCTTTGCCCAGACACACTGCATCAAACCAGACAACAGGATCTTACCAATTTCCTCAGGAAGGTGTGTGAGCAGGTTCTCTCCGAGCCCAAGGTGCGTCAGATTGGTAAGGTGACCGATTCCTCTGGGAAGGGTGGTCAGCTGATTGTTAGTCAGAACCAATTTCTAAGGGAAAAACACATTTTTACAAATTAACTTAATGGTTTTTGCTTGGAATGACAGCAAGTAGCAAGATATCTAGCTGACAAATGAAGGGGTTCTAATCTCCTGAATTTGAACAAGAAAAATTTCAACGATTCAACATTCCAAACCTCTATTAAGCATCACTAAATGTGAAAGTAAAAAAGTGCATAATAAAACACATGCCTAAACATAGAAGATTTCATGAGCATGACCCCATTCATGCGGTGCTACTGCACTCATGGTACAACAGTTAAAACCTTCAAAAATTGTTTGTTCAGTATTGACTAATAAAGCTGGGGAACAATTAGTGGGGACTAATTGTGGGTGAAGTGGCACAATATTCTTAACTTCTGGCTCTATGTCCACGCTCAAATAGTTTCCACTCATCCAACAAGCTGCAATTAAATCAGCATGGTGTAAATAAAGGATGTAAAGATGTTTATCTCGACCAATTATTGTTTCACCTGCAGATCCTTGAGGTAAGCTATTTCATTTGGCAAGGATTCCAGTTTGTTTTCCTCTAGATCTAACTCTCGGAGTTTCCGTAGATTTCCAATTCCATGGGGAAGTTTCTTTAGGAGATTGTTTGACAAGATAAGAACCTCAAAAAAGAAACAACAACCAAACACAGAATTTCAGCAACATAATAAGTAAATAACAGATTAAGATACAATTTTATATTTTCAAGTAATGAAGTCCAATATTAGCCTACATTTACATTAAGGAAGTAATTGGAAATTTAAAAAAAAACACAAGTCAGTGATTTAACATAATTTGTTTCGAGTCTTTAATGATATAAATATATACATTTAGGATATACTTCTTTCAAATATTATTATATGCAGTAATAAATGCAAAGCAAAAACAATAGAAACCTTCTTTCTTCAAACGACCAAAGAAAAACAATTTCTTCCTCAATTTGCCTATCATTTTGTTATGCTTCCTTATAGCCATCTCATAATCATGTTTTACATTATTTGCTGTGCTTGCCAAGTTCTCCTTAAAAAGCTTAGTACTTTCTCTTCTCCCTAGGTCCCTTTGGTTAGGAGCAGCAGCAAACAAACACACAGATGGGAGCACCTAAGCCGAACACTGGCTTTCCAAAATGGGCTGCCATCACACACCCACACCTACTACAGTGCTGTCCTCTTGTTTTTCTCCTCCTTTCTGAGTTGAATTATAAATACCCCAGGTTCAAGAAGTGTATCCTTATTTGCAGGGTCAGTTAACAGAGTTATTCATTATTCCACAGGCAAGTTAACAGGGGTTGCACTAATACACCATTTTTCCTCCAGAGAAGCCCTGCATTTCTTGGAAGTAATCAAGCCTCATAACAGCACTGTGAGTAGTAAGGTAATGAATTACTGATTAAACAATGCTATTGTCTAGTTATTTAAGAAGGCACATTGAAACATGAGGATGTGAAAGAGGAGCCAATGTGGACCCTCGTGCCAGCCACGCACAACCAACCAAGGCTGCAAGTGCCTGTCTTCTACCAATAATCCCAGCTCTCACTGGCTTCATGTAATGTGAAAACAGCCCAGGCAGGAACAAAATAAAAACATGGTGAGAATCAAAGTGAAAATCAAAGTGAAAAAAAGCCAAAGCCTGAGGATCAGCACAAGCAGTATTTCAGTGACCTTCCTGTATGCACTACAACACGCACAGAACGGTGAGAACAGTAATGTTTTAATCGCGTATCAAGAAACAAAGGCAGGAACAGACAATATTACCCTACGTGCAATGCAGCTGACTTAGCACTGCTGTGGGAACCTTCACTCCTGTGTAAACACCGCCCAAACAGCCCTTTGTATTTGATTTTTTAATTACAGAGAAACACAGTGGTAACAGGTCTGCAGACCAAGCAGCTCTCGAGCTTCAGCAGCCGACAGACCACTAGCAAACCCAGTTGTTAGAGGTTACTAATTTCCCAATCACATCAACCACAGCCTTAACTTAAAAGGGAACTGGGCTATTAAATAGCTATTACTCTGTCATATAATTTTTGCCCCACACTGCAGGAATAATTAAATATTCGCAGAAGTCACATTGGAAATTCGCAATTTCAAATATGCCATTTGTTACACTTCTTTAACAGATTTTTCCCAGCAGCTCATAGAGCCTACAAAGCTCCCTCAACTGCCCAAACAAGTACCTCTATCTTTCTGTCCCTCCAAGGCATTAATTTGCTGATGGTACTCTGAGAAACAGGATGAGGGGACAGAGCAGGTTTAGTTCGTGCTTTTAACCTACAAGCTCTTCCCCCTCAAAGGCTCAGAATTCGCACCTGGCTCCCTACAAGGTTCACAGAGCTACACTCAAGCCACCCCTGGCTGCAGAACATGTCATTATGTTTTTCTGATCCCTGCTACTTCCATGCTGGTCTCCAGGAATTGAACCGAGTTCAGCAACATTGCATTTACAACACTAATTCTCTGTTGAGAAAAATTTTCTTTCTACACAGCTAAAAATGTATCTACACGTAGTCATTTGTGCACACTCATCGAGAGCCTAAAGAACAACATTCAAAAGCTGTTGACGACAACCACAAACAGATGCAACAGCAGATTAAACAGCAAAGATACACGTACTTATTTAGCTTTGAGCCGAAAGTAATATTAAACCTGAAGAAGAGAATGCCTATGTTGCAGGTATTCACTTAGCTGCTAATTTATACTCTTCTCACCTCGAGAGAAACAAGCCCAGATACATCCTCAGGGATTTTTGTGAGCTGGTTAGTCGCTAAGTTCAGTTCTACCATACTCGTCCAAGTCCCGAAGTCCAAGGGGAGAGATGTCAGCTGATTGTCCTGTGATTTAACATATCGAACGTTTAGGGTCTGCCCTGGCAAGAAGTTGGCAAGGCATCTGACAGATTAAACAAACTGCTAACAGAAATACTTCATAATAACATAGTCGACAATGAAATCAGAAGAATAAAATGTTGGTAATTGGCCGATTTTTTTCAAATTCCGCCAAACATTAGTGGTACCAACCTAGAGTTACAGAACTGACTCTCTGTTACTAATATGAACTGAAGTGGAAAAATTAGAAGTACATAATTCTCAAGATCTCACACAGTGGTTAAAACACTTTTTGTCCTAATTTTGCTGAATACTATGGATGGTGGGTTAAAAAAAAGAACAGAAAGTTCACCATAACTTACAAAGGTGCTATCAGCTCCTTTTCAAATTACAAAAATATACGGAGTTAAAAAAAAAGTCCAAACAAACCAATCAAGAGAATAAACACCACTGCTAAAAAATCCACTAGAACCCACACACCAAACCCCCCTGAGGAAAAAAAAACCCAACAATCCCACAACCGAAAAAAAAGAACCAAAAAACCCCCAAATGCTTTAATGGCCCAGAGTAAAAGCATCTGAAATTACTCTGAACATGCTACTGCTCAAAATATTTCTAAAATATTTGATCTAGACCAGACACTTCAAAATCTTTTAAAAAATGGTCATACAAAGTTCTGGTAAACAGGCAAAGTTACAAATGGGTATGTGATAAAAACTGGACTTAATGCAAATTGAGGATTCATCTGTGTCAAACTATTATAAAATAGTAGCTGAGCTTAGCTACTGCTCAAGCATTTCTTGAAATAGATCTATTCATAGAAAAATATCATCTCTTTTCCCTACTTCTCTTTAACTGCATTAGCACATTAAAAAGTTCTTTTGCTGTGCTCTTCAACTATTGCCAAAAGTCTCCAGACTTAGGTTTTGAAAGACTATATTAAAAAAAATTATTTTACATAACTTTGTTTATAATGTAAACTGTAACAGTGTCTGAGGGAGAAATAAGCTAATCTACATGCTTGTGTCCCATGTGAATATTCAAGAACTTTGCAGCCAGCTTTCTTGTTTTCATTGTTCAAACTCAAGCAAATGTGACAAAATCTTAACTAGTAACATCGTGATAAATTAGTAACATCTTGATAGCACAATTTCAGACTAATACAAAATTGTTTATATATGTGACAGCAGCAGCATCCACTTCAGCATGATAAATTCATTCCTTACATTATTAAGTCTGCCAGAATTCATGGAGCAGCAAACAGTGCTCCTCATTGATTTTACACAGTAGCATGTTTCTGTGCCTCACCTTCATGTTCAGCTTACTTAATACTTTCGCTCTAGAGAAAATTCCAAAGGGGATTTTATTGATGCGGTTGTGCTCCATATTGAGAGAGTAGATTGTGGAGAACTGGGACGGGCCACCCACAGGATAGGACTGGAAGCAGTTCCTGGCCAATGTTAAACTAGTCAGTTTGACAAGGCTGGATAAAAGACCCTGTAGAAAGAAGAAAACCACACAAGAACTTAGGACAGATTTATTTGAATGCATCTCTTTTCACTTATGGGTCTAATTAGAAATGTTTTTCCCCCCTCAAGTCCATCCCCTGAGGAAGTATTGCAACACACAGACCAGTGTTACATTTGATAAAACTTCCACCAGCAACAACCTCTGCTCACAGTCATCAGCCACTACCTTATTTCCCCCTTCCTCCCTGCATGCTGACAGATAAAAAAAAGCAAACATAGCCCATTTAAAAGCACAGGTTTGGGAGGTTTGGTAACTCTTTTCTCCTCTGAAAGCAATTTTTCTAATGACATGTTGCTCCAGGAGCGCAGGGGCAGGGTGTCCATCCCAGCAGCTGTTTTGGCTCCAGCAGCTCACCCACATCCAAACTGGGCCCAAAGAAATATCAACCCCCCACAGTGGCTCCCAAAAGAGGCATTTGATAATTCCAGTACAAATCTTAGGTCACTTCATAAAAATCCATATTGCGATCACAACTGGTAGAAGTTTCTCGTCAGTGTCTTGTAATTACACCATAATAGTTTCAGATAATCAGACAGAGAAAAAGAATAGGAAGGGTTTGAAAATTCCATTGTTTTTTCCTTTTTCTAAAATATTCCTATATAGTTACTGCTCTATTTTTTTCCCCCTTAAGAAATGAAAAGCAAGAAGCCTGTAGTTAAACTGGATAGCACTGGCTGTCCATTGAAACCAGAGTTTCACTTCTCTTGACAATCTAATTAGATTCAGAAATTCCAGCAGCCCATATCTCAGTTTATCTGCTAGTTACGTGCCAAGAACGTTGCTGGAAGTGTGGAGATGAATAATGAGCTCTAAATTACTGCTGAAATGTCACCTTTGCTTATTACTACACCAACCTGAATCCAGCCCTATTTGCTTAAGTATTACAGAAATTGGAGATTTATGCATAGCATTACATACCATAAATAATGCAATATCTGCAATCAGGAATGAGCAGTAACAAGATAATGATTCCAACCATATTCCTAATGTCAGTATTTCTGGATTGTGATTTGAGCTCTATATTCACTGTAAAAGCTTTAAGAATATGGCTTTGCTGTTTCACCAGGAAAGCTCTGGCTACTTTTATAAGTAGTTTATTAACAATATTGTAAATAAAACAGGATCAAATAAGGACTTATCTTCATGCCCTGGCTAAAACTTTAGACACTGGGGGCATCTCAGCAAACATCAGTGAAGCACTTTTCCCCCTGCAGATAAAATAATGGACCTTCAAATCAGTATTAATCTAACCTAATCATTAATTAGTATGATCTTTGATTAGGAAATACAGTTTCTACCTATACTTTAATTAACAGATATTAGTCCTAGGGTTAGGCAGTCCCTGAGCTCTAACACACTTTATTGCTTCAGATGGATCTTGGCATTTCAAAAAGCTGGTTTTGAAGTCTGCTTGTATACCAAAAAAATATCTAAAATATGTTAGGTAATTCACTCTAATAGCCTGGAGTAATTAAATGCATTTGAAGGGAAGAAAGAGAGCTTTGGCAGTACAAAGAGAACAATGCTCTTACATCTATGAGAGCTGTGGCAGAGCTGCCTTCTTCCAGCCCATCCTTTTAAGATAAAATATTTATTAGGCATTGTGTCAGCAGCTTCAGCTATGTTTTGAAATTCAGAAATTTCTTCTACAAATACAGTTCTTTGTCTTATAGGACAGCATGTTTTATTTTAAACAGATTACAGTATAAACTACACTTCTGCAAGCTTGAGTGTTAACATCTTATTGGCAAATATACCTGAAGAAGGCAGCACAGTCACAAAGAAGTTTGTATTATGGTGAACATGTTTTAAAGCAAGTAATCATCCCTCACATTAGCTTTTTGTAATTATACCATAGTTGCTTTTGTAACACATCTGGGTGGGGTGGGCTAGCTTAGCTCTCATCCTAAAAGCAGCCTGGTGGCTTTCACTCAGAAGCATTTTCTTAAATTATAGTCTTACCCAAACATTTATTAAATTCTCTGTTTCAGTCTATCACTGCTGAGTTCAGAAATTTATCTGAAGAAAATTAGTTACTTACTGCCCTTTGTTACTGCAAATACTTTGCCGAATTCCAAGTGCATTTTTTTCCCTCTATTTATAGTTTGCTTTATACATCTTTAGATAACCTTTTAACTCATTTTACACTAGTAATTTAGACAACTTGGGGTCATGGGGATGACATCTTAGGAAAGCAGTTTGACCAGCATTAAAACAGAAGAGACTATAACGTTTATGTCGTGTCATGAAGTCTTCATCTTAAAAGGTTCTAAAGAAATGGAATAAATATCCAAAATAAGAAACAATCACATCAGATTTTTTTTCTGACATGTCAGCAATTATTTCCAGGCACTAATGCTTCCATGAAGCAGAAACATTGAGAAACACTTATCTAGCTTGAAGGGTGGGAATCTGGACTCATTATTTAAGGTTTTCTAAAGATACAGGACAGCATATACAACCACATGTATTGCACCCAGTTTTGACTCAAGCTGTATGACATAAGTCCTTCTACACTGATTAAATATACCTAATATTGACACAATTGACATAATTCACATTACATTTAGGTTAAAACAGGGTATTCCTCAGAGTTAAGATGGAAGATGAAATAATTTTCCTGTGTTCCACTCCCTTTACAAAACATCGATGCCCTCCAGCAGCATTCCCTCCCCAGTCCACTCCCTCTACTCCTCACCTCTGGTAAAGTAGAAATGTTGTTGTTCTCCAAATTCAGCTCATCAAGTTCACTGCATTTTGCTAAAGACTTGGGAATTGCTGACAGCCTATTGTACCTCAGGCCAAGACGACTTAGACTGGACAGATTTCCTACAGGCAGAAAACAGGTGTTAATATACTGTGAGAATCACACAAACGCACAGAACAAGGTGTGACTTCTGATTCTTCTGTCATCTCACACTCTACACTTCAAAATTTCAAATGGTGAAATGGAGCTGTCATCCCAAAATGGGAGATACACAGATTCCAGTGCTTTCCAATGCTGAAGTCAACCATGCAGAAGTAGATTGTGCATATTAAATGTTATTCTGAAGTTCTGCATAATATGGTAAGCAAGCAAGGCTTATGTCCTATTGTAAAAGTCCTTCTCTCCTGATCTTTCTGCCAACAAAACATACTATCATTTTCCAGAAGTCCCCAAAATGACATTTTAAAATTACGGACAGTATCATTCAATGCCATGACTCATATTACCAGAACTTGGGCACACATACAACTCACGTCCTGGCAAAACAATTTCCTCTGCAGGGAAAAAAATCCCAAAGCTTTACCATCCTCCAACAGTAAGAAAGTCTTTAACAGGTGATAGGAAAAACCCCAAAATTACCACGTTTTCTGAGTGACACTGAAGGAAAAGTCTGGAGGAAGTCTACAAAAATCTGGACAATAGTGCATGTAAAAATATGTCTGACTCTTGCTAGCCTGATGGTCCCAGTTGATGTGTCTTTCTGTCAGGGAATAAAAATCTTGAGAAACTTGCAACTTGAAAATTTCCCATCTGAAGCTCCCTTTAGCTCCAGCCTTTACCATCTAACAAGTACTAAAGACCAAAACCAACTGCTCAAGGATGTTGTTGAACTATAGGGTGCTGGGGCACTTAGCCTCTCCTGCAGGTACCAAGGCCTTAAACTTCACTGGAAAGTCAACTGGCAAAGAAACTTGACTTCTGGCTCATCCCTACAGTCAGAAAAGGTGTCTGTGCAAGTGTGGACTTCGCACCAGGGGAGCTTGTGAACAGGTTCACACAATCAGTTCCTTGCAAAACATTGCTGTTGTACACTCACTTTTACAACCACCCATGGCACAACACCTTTGTTCTGCAAACTCAAGTACTAGATAGACACATTAGAAAAGAAACACAGGATTTAACAAATGGCAGAATGAATAACCAGCAGTAATTTTAAAAGATAAAGAGGTCCTAATGTGGACAGTCTAACTGCTCATTAAGTAAAGGCTGCATTAATGCATATGCACTTATACAAAGGTTACTGGAGCACAGCAAAGGAAGAAGTAAATGTAGAGTCTATCTGCTAGACAGAGAAAAACTTTCAACAAAGCAAGAGGCAAAACACCTCTTTCCTGAACCTGGTCAAAATATACTGTAAAAATGCCCCTACATTCCCAAATAGTTGGGAATGTAGATAATAAAAACTTGAAACTGGGACCAATGTTGTATGATTTGCTGTAGTTTCTAAAAGGGAGAAGTCACCAGAGCAGTAAAAGTAAAACAAAAAAAACAAAAACGCAGAAAACAAAAAACCTTAGCTCCCCCATAAAACTGCAACTGAAAAAAAACCCAAAACCCACAAACCCCTTATTATAGAACAAAAATTATCTACATCTTACAAGTCGAGAAAAAAAGAGAATGAGTTTTCAGTGCGTATCTGATATTTATCTAACAAGCTTGGCAACAAATTTTACTTAGTACCATCAAGAACTAAACAAAAGTCAAAACAGGTAGCTACACACCATTGCTTAACTAGCAGTATCACTAGTAGCATCTTCAATTGGGATTTTTATTTTGTTTTTTAAAGTGCTTGATTCTAAGCGAGTATAAAATTAATTTTTGTAGAAGCAGCAAAGAAAGTCTTCACTTAATCAGAAAAAAGCATTTAAAATTCAGGGCTATCAATATTGCACTTCCGTGCACAAATCTTCATGTTTTCCTGTTAAATCCTGCAATGCACATACACACTAAAGAGAATAATTAAGACCTATTCGGATCCTAGAGTCCACTAGTATAAAGACACATATTTGTATGTAATTTAGCTATTTCATGCTGTATTTGTGAGGTCAGGCATTGCTGGCTGAATAAAAAACTGGCCTCACTTCACACAAAAAACATCCTACTGCAAGGCTCCAAGATCATTAGGATTTGCCATCCTAGGGATGAACAAAGCACATCCTGACTGTATTTCTCTGAATTGTTATTTAATATTTTACTAAAGAACGAGCAACAAACTTTACACAAAACAAGGTATCAGCCTACTATTCTTTTCACTACCTAAACCTTGTGCTAGATGCTGATCTGGATTTTTCAGGCAAAAAGGACGAACAGGGAAGTAGACAGCATGATGCCAACTGTTGCTTAGCAATACAACATTGCTGTGCCAGTTCCCAGATTGTGAGCACAGGCTGTATGTATATGGCTCTCTTCCTACCACCAATGTGGCATTTCAGAAAAATGAAACAAGGCAGCCACTAGAGAGAGTCAAAATGTACTATAAGTTTCCAGAAGAGAATGACACACATTGGCTATTCTCATGACATTATCAGAAAGGAGGCATAAATAGCAGCTCCCAGTAATTTTTCCTTATCATAAGTAGCATTTCTTAATGGAACTTTATCACTGTTTCTTTACAGTTATCTTTCTCCTCCATGGGAAAGGTATGCAAAGGCGTAACAGAAGACACATCCTGTGTGTACATTCCTTTTGACTGTTTTACACACCACAGCACTAAATACAGTTATTCCTGAGGACAAAACCAGTAAGATTTCTGCTAGAGCTGCATCAGTAGCACCTCTCCCATTGCTCCTGGAAGGACTGTCCTGAGCCCAGCTGATGCAGTCAACATGAGCTACCTTCTCATTTCAAGCCAGAATTTATTTACAGCCAATTTATTGCCGCTCAGTCTTCTGTCAACAAGACTCAGCAATCTTTTCATCCTGGGAGTTCATACTCACACCTCATTGTGAATGCATCGAAGTGTGAAACTCTTATCAGCTTTTATCTTCACATGATGGACAAGCCAGATCTTAGTCTCACCTTCACAAAACAGGATGACTGACCCTTGCAGCTCTTCCTCTGCTCAGTGTGTTCAAGTTGACTTTTCTTTTTAACAGGAATGCACCAGTACAATGTTAACATTTGCCTCCACGGTGCAGGGGCCAGCTGGCTAATGTGAAAACCAAGTGACAAACTGTTTGACAACAGAAACTGTTACAAGTTGCTGAAGACCACACCTTGTGCACTGAACCATCAAATAATCACACTTACAGCTCCCTCAGCTCAGGGTTACCTAGCTGATACTCGTATTTGGAGTCGCTTTACAGTGCCTGCACTCATCTCCATCATTTCCAGCTCAGCTACTGCTTTCCAAGATGGAACAGCATTTGCTAATGGGCTGTCAGGTTAGGTCTAAGAAATAAGGCAAGGAAGGTAACAACTGATCATGATGAGCTCAGTCAGACCGTCATCAGGACCATTTGCAGTTGTACTTTTGTCACTGAAGCCATACCTCAGCAGCTCCTCTGAAACAACCCCTCAAAGGTAATGACTCAGAAAACACTGCACTGGATGTTCACGTATGTGACAGTTTGATAACCACAAGCGAAAAGCAGATACCAGCAGGAAAAGCAACAAGTAAAACCCCTTCCAACTTGTTCTCTTCGAGAGCCAATTGTGAAAACCCTTGTAAACTCAACTGCCTTATTCATTGGTACTTCTAAAAATAACGTCGTAGACCAAGCCCTAAACACACACCAGGCCTAAGCAAGTCACTGAAAAGTTGCTTTAGTTCAACTTTTGTCAGAAACAGTCACAGGGAATCAGGTTTCACAGACACCTTATCTCAGGTCCATTTTCTCACCAGCAGAGTATTAACACCCATCAGCAGGTTCCAGCTCTCAGGGTTGAGGCAACCTAAGCACAGAATTCATAATCCCTTCACTGGAGTGACTGCGTGTCTCTCTCAGGATTAGCTGCTTCATTTACACAGAAGTGAATTAAAAATACTTGGAAGCATGTAAATCCAGAAACATTAAATTAAACTGTTACTATAAAAGGGACGTGAAATAGATGGTTTAAATTAAATTCTTTATTAAAAGTACTTCAAAAATACTAATCGAAGGGAAAACAGGTGTTTGCCAATCCCAAAACAAAGAGAAGACAGGAAATAAAGCAGGAAACTACACTAACAAAAACAAATTTTTTAGAAAGACCACCCGAAGTGGTTCAACAATACATCTCTTTTTTAAGTATTTCAAAATCAAGAGGAAAAAGAACCGGTAAGATGAATAATATAATGAAGTATAAATTACTAATTCAAAATTCTACCAGTGCTTTTTAAAGGGAGTGACAAATGCTCTTCTTCTGAGATTTACCACACCTCTTCCTTTCCCTCCCCTAGTTAAAATAATCCTTCTAATTCCCCATCCTTAGATGAAGGGTCATTATTAATGTGAAACTTACTTCATCGAGCTAATTTGCTATCAGGATCAGTTGTTTTCTTTTAAACAAACCAAAAGCATCAGATCAATTTAAAAATCTGTTCACTAGAGAAAACACCTGCCGATAACATTACAAACACAAACTGGACTTATAAAGAGCTGTGCACATCAAAACCCCGTAAGATCATAACCAAAAATACACTTGAACTTCAGCATACAATAGAAAATTGCAGGAACTTGCTACAAACAACATGGCACTATTAAGTATTTCAGATGGTCTAACTTGTATAAATATTCTTAGATTTTGATTTGACTCAACTTGGCACACAATGAGCAGTCACCTACTAAAGAACATGTTTTACGTGGCCACATGTTACTTCATAGAGCGCCACGTGCTTAATTCACTGAGGGGTCTTCTCCTAGCAAAGAAAAATTGCTGGTTTGCATACAAAAGATACCAGGTATCATTTTTTCCAAATTGAAAGCAAGAGGTACATCCGAATTTTTTTTTTAATTAAACTTGATGTCACGTTAAAAAACCATACATGAATTAAATTTAATACACCACATGGTATTAATCTTGCAGTGAGAATAACAAAGATGACAATATGAAATAAATTTCAAATTGTATGGGAGATAGTAGACGTGCTAGAGATGGGCAGTTGTGGATAGAAATTAAACACTGCATGCAGATATTTCAACAGTGGCTCCTGGTCTTAAAATAGCCCTGAGTCAGAAGATGCCTGTACCACACTTGGTATTTACTATATACTAGTTTTCCAGATGTCAGCCATAGTCTGTGACAACTTTTTAATTGTTTACAGATTTTTAGGTGAAAGGAGCTGTTGGCATGTTTAATCTAATCTCTTATCAGAAAGCAAACCGGTTCCCCTGATAGCTGTAGAGTAAAACGAAATGCTTCAGATAAAGTGTTTTAACCCTCAGTTGCACTCCACAAGCAGAGAGCAACAGCACAAAGTGACTGGTCCAAAAAGACACCTCAAAAGAGGAAACTAGAACAAAATTACATAGTCATTATTCATCTGGTCTGGGGGCAACTCCTTCCTAAACCAAAGCCTGTAGGTTGGTATGAATTTAAACTTGTGTCACTGATTGTCATCTGAGAAAGATCAAATCCTTTCTACAATCCCTACATCCCTAATGTTTAATATGCTCTGGCTAACACCTGATGCCCTAGAAAAATAGGGAATGGGGACAGAAAGGTGATGGGGGTGGGAGGGCAACCGCTCTTAGCAGAACTGCAGAAGAGAAGAGAATCCCTCCAGATTATTGCTACCAACTACCAAAGCCAAAGCATGAAATGTAATTACTCTGTTGCAAATACAATAGTTAAACACAATACAAAGTTTGACTTAATTTTACTGGTTTAACAGTAAAGTGACTTTTAGTGTATATTAATTTTTCTTTTCAGCCACCAAAACCTCCTGATACACCAGGCAGGCCAGTGTAGGAGGCAAAATCAAATTCACAAATTACCAAAGTCAGCAGGGTCCATCATTTTTTGTCCTGCTCAAACCAAAGTGCGTTATCCTCCTTCTGCAAAGTCTAGGAATTCTCATAGAGATGTTACATATTAGAAAGCTATTTAACATGAATTTAAAATTAGTCTCTATAACCCCTATGAGTTTAAATGCCATCTGAATAGAGCAAAGAGTTCTCTCTACTTTCAGTCTAATGGTATCATCCAAAGACAGGTATTCCCTCCTCATTTCAGTATTAAAAGGCTAAATTGTGACCATATCGGCAGTCAGTTATTTTCCAACTCTGATTCCAGACTGTAACATTGCTGACTGCGTGTGTGTGAAAGATGCACACAAGACACTTGCAAAACCCGAGCAACAGAGGCTCAGGTACCCATCATGCACCACACCCAACACCTGCATAAGGCTAGAGAGCACAAACTCTTAGTGACATGTTTCTGAAACTGTCTAAGCAACGAAAATTCAACTTAAAATTCATTTAATAGGCGTTCATCAAAATGCATGTAACTCACAGACCTGCTCGTCTCAATTCTGATGTGTTCCTTTGAATCACTCTTCGCTTGTGCCTGCTTCTCACATAAAGAAAATAAGATTATAGGCTTTTTCTTTCTGCAGTATACTAATCATTCTGAAAATGCTGAGCTGCAGTTATAATACATCCGTACACACTGGTCTCCGCATCTAATTACTGTGTGATGGTACATACACTCACTAAAATAAACTGTCCCCACTCTCGTCTTAGCAGGATGAACATCTAACCCAAATACAAAATAAAAAATATTTTCATAAATACATCAAATCAATGAACTCAGAATTAATTAGCCACTAGAAGCTATCCTAACCTTGAATGAAAGCAGCATGTATGTATCGAACTATATTGGGTTTGCACTGAAAATGTATTAATTAAAACCTAAAATGGAAATTATAATTAGCTAAAAATGATACAAAAAAACAAAAGCACTTCACATTGCAACAGAGACAAACAACAGCTGGACCTTATTTTGAGCTATCAATGAAAGCGTTGCATTTTACTCAATTCACACTGCATGCAGTAAGACAAAGCAACTGAAATTTATTTAATTTAATTTTTCATTGGTTGTCTTTTTTTTTTCCTTTTCAAATTACTATTTAAAGCCTTTCTGTGAAATTAAAGACTTACATAAATGTAAATCATATTGTATGAGCAGTTTATACCTAACTGGCAATGCAATAAAAACATCAACCTTTCCTAAGTGAAAGATGTGTTTAATTTTTTAAGTCTGCCCTACTATATAAAGCAAACATATAAAATATGTAACACACAAACATACCTTTATAATTTTAGCTAATTAAGAAATGTGAGAATTATTTTATGCAGACCTGTTCTGGTCTGGGTTCCACTTTGTATCTTCCCTGCAGTTAAATGCTGCGCAACAGCAGATACGGGGAGAAGAAACTAAGGAAAGGGGAAAGGACACCCTGAAACTTCCTGAAGAGTGAGGGAAGATTCAAGTGACTTCCCAAATGTAGAAGCAACTGTTCTGTTTTCATTCTGTATAACTGCCATGTCACCCCATGAGCTTTTAGCATCTACATCTACCATGCAAACACTGAGACCCAAATGTCCCCTGCCCATCACATGCAGTACTGTCTGATTTTCACTAGTGTGAGGCCACACCTCACAGCCTCATCCCTGCCCTCCTGAACTGGGAGGACAAAATGAGCAAGTCACTTCCCACTTGACACTTCCCCGTCAATTTCGCTACTTTAAATTTACTAAGTGTACCATTGAAGCCAACAAGAACCAGAAGTTTCTTTGCCTTTATGAGAGCACCACAAGAACTACACAAGGCTTACAATAACACAAAAATTAGAATATAAGAGTGGGAGCCACTGCTTTCAATCAGATAAAGAAAAGGCTGAGCTTATTGCAATTGCCCAATAGTAGCAGAATCCAATTAAAGAAGTTTCATTAACAGCATAGACCAAGAAAAAAACCCTTAGACAAAGCACCAAATGTTGACCAGATCTCCCAAAGTGAGCCTATGCTTGATGCCACCAAGCACAGAATACTCACTGACCAAAGCAGAAGGTCATGCTTAAATGATCGGAGTATGAATATTGCTGTGAAAGCTGGAGCAGAAGCCTCTACGCTTTGCTCCACCAGAATGGTGAGTAATTAATAACATCAAACCCATCGGTCGCATCTGAACGTTGCCCCCGATCACTAAGAGAGCTGCAGGTGCTCAGACATTTCAGAACAAGATTTTTGCTTTTGCTAAGCCAGCCAAATTTAAAATACCATTTTAAATTAGTTTCAGATTTCTTCAGATTTATCTTTACTTCTAGGCACTTAAAGCTCTCAACCACAATTTTGCATAACCTGAGCCGTACCAATTCCACACGTCTGGTTCTGGTCAGCGCTTCATGTTTTATCAACTGTAGGTTTAAAGAGCACAACAGTGTTCTCAGAGGTACCCTGGGGTTAAGCAGGTTAGAAGCCTGGTTTGGAGCACACTTTCAACCAGCAAAACCAATAAATAAATAATACTTAATTTCATGAAAGTTGTGATTTCAGCTTCTGAGCTATAGTGCCACAGCGAAGGGCAGGAGTGTAACGCAGAGCTGTAAATAAGCCTCCCGTTTTCCTAACCATCTCTTAGGAACAGTGCTGTATCAGACACTGGAGTGTGTCCACTGAAAGAATTTTTTTTGCTTTTAAAGTATAATTTTGGAGCATTTACAACCGACTATTCTTTTTCTTATTAAAATTTTTGTTGCCTTAGATGTCTGTGAATATGGCACATTCTACTATAATCAAACTGCACATGTAAGCACACAAACCTAGAAAATTACAAAGCAGATGAAGAATCTGATTTTTTTAAAAGCTGTAACTCTGTTTCTGTTATATTTCTTTCTCAAATAAGTTTTTCTATGCTTTTACATAAGAAATTGTGAACACATTTGTACAGAATGCTAAAATTAAAAATTCAAAGAGAGAACATTCATAATGCGATAATTGCAGAACAAAATTATCTAAGCTATCTTGTAATCCTAAGAAACAATTTACTCCACCCAAAACTTGTTTTCAGTCTCAAAAGTTCAATTAATAATTTTAATATAAATGTTATGCTCTTCACCTTCTTCTATATAACGTTTGGATATATTACATGCCAGCTAAGTACACAGAGATAAGACACTGTGTAAATAAAAGCAGCTAACAATTCCACCACCCCCCAAAAGAAAAAAATAAAAACACAACATGGTAGAGGGGTGCAATCTGCAATGAAAATACTAAGCCGCTACAATCCCACTATGATTTTGATTCTGGGCTTGAGACTCTTGGAATGTGCTAAGCCATTCCACAAAGCTCATTTTTCTTACAGGAAGTGATCTAATATAAAAAGTACTTTATAATTTTCAATCAACAGAAATACAGATATGAATGTATTAAGCCAATATCTATAAAGCAAGGCATTAGGTCACTTCCTGACAACTAATATCTAAAATCGACATTTGTTACTGCACAAAAGCACGCTTCTACAGCATTAGTTGAGAGAAGAACTTGGTATTTTTACAGAGTGGGTATATTGGCTCTGCTACCTCTGTAATCACTGCTGATGCATAATCCCTTCCCTGCCACTCCCTGCATGTCACCCTCACGTCCCTTCCCCACAGCTCCAGAACATTTCAGTACATGGTGTTAGTTACCAAACAAGCTTTTTTTTAAATTTGGCAGATTCAGAAATCTTTCTGTGGTAAAACCAAAACTTGTTCAGATAGTCCAGCAGTTACTTTAAGAGGGTTTTTTTGATGGAGAGAAGGGAAGGGGTTCTTTCTGAGGGGAGGGAGAAATAGAAAAGGAAGGGGGCTGTTTGGTGTTCAAAGCAGCGTGACAAAAACATCCTTTTAAAGAACAAACGAGGCCTCCCTCAAAAGGGTGTCAGTGGGGGAGGAGGGGCCAGACCCGGCAGTAATGTAAAGTCTGGTCCATAACAGGGGGCTCACAGAACATCAAATATTTATAACGAGCAAATGTGCTTGGTCTGTTTTGTCCCTGGTCTGCAACCCACAGAGTCTGACTGAACTGAGAACCATTAACAGCACTCATACAGTGAGCGTCCTGACACCTGGAAGCATGTCAATGTTGCAAGAAAGGCCAGCTGTGGCAAACACCAGCAGATACCCAGGAGCAGGGAAGAGACAGAAACTGCAGCGAGAGACGGAGAGGCCGAAGGGCCGCCCCCAGCGCACACGCAGGCGGCCACGCGCCATTGACTCGCCAGGTTTTTCTCAGTACTCAAAGTTTCTCGCTGAACAATCCCAACCACAAAGCGAGCTGTAATCTAAAAATCATGCCACAACCTGCTTTAATATGTTAAACCAAAACTGTGATGACTAAGAAATAAAGCCAATGTTGCTGAACTGGCTACGGCTGCCTTTTCTGCAACATGCATAAATGTAGGCTGATCATTATCATTTAGTCATGGAACCTAAGGTTTTTCTCTTCACTATTAAATTCTGTTTGCAAACCACATGAGGCACAAACATGCATTTCTGATTTTAAGTTCTTATTTAAATACTTTTTTTTTTAAACTTACTGTTTACAAAAGATATTTTCCAGTGGAGCAAAAACTGAACTAGAGTAAGGTTAACGACACGACAGCTCACTGCTCTCCTACTATTTTCAGCTGTCTTTGGTGGTTTCTTGAGCTCTAAAACATTGATATTCAGCTCAGATACACATGTAAAGAGACAGCTACCTACATTTAAAAGCGAGTAACTTCGAAACGCTATAAAGACAATGCAAGGGAAAAACAAACAAAGAAAACAGAGAGAAATCCAGTCCAGCCAGGTATGAACCTGACTCAAAAGACACCACCTAAGCTTACAGAAACTTTCTGAAGAAATAGGTGAGTCCAAACTATCTTGATTGCAGAGTGAGCAATTTCCTATCTATCACAAGTGACTTAACTGCCTAATAACTCTGTGCCTCTCCTACCCAAAGACCTTTCCCTGTAAGTACAGTCTTGCAGCATATTACAAGTGAGATTCTTCTGGTCCTTTGAGAAGTTCAGTGACTACCAGGCACTAAGCAACTTAGTAAATCATACTACTACTCCGCATAGGAATTAACAGCATTAGTCTATAAGCCTTGAATATGGAAATCTCACACTTGCTTGGAGAATTTTTCCCATAATTAACAGTTTATCCAGAGAACTCACTCCCTAAATGTGACACATACACTACACATAAGTGTTATGTAAAACAACATTCAGTAAGATTTACAAAATAGCTACAAAAATAAAGGCTGTACTTATGAATGATGTAAGTTAGATGCAAACTCCAGATGGAATGGGATCTCCAGAGTTTAAAAGTATCACCAATCCAGGAAGGAAGTTTAGTTCCAGTGGATACATCATCAATGTAAACTCTGCTCAGGTCAAACTTCCTCAACCAAAAGCCACAGTAACGCCACACTCAACAGTTTACTGCTAGAAGAAAAGCTGGAGTGTCACTAAATGGTTCCTCACTTTACAATGCATTAAAGTACATTAATAAAAGGGTCAACAATGAATACCATTAAACTTACAACGTTCATTATTCTGAGTATATTCTGGTGACAAACGGAGCTTAAAACCACGACGGCCTTGTTTTTAGTCTTTTTAAATTACAGCAGCCATCTTTTTCTGCCATCTGTTTAAAACTGATTTAATGAGATAGGAAAAGTCATGTTTTGTTACTTCATCCCATATGAGATTCTGAAACCAACCAGGACTGTGTTTATCTTAGTCCATTATTCCCAATGTAAGCTGCAAACTCTGTATTTATTGCATAAAAGCATGATGACCTTGTGGACATGGGAGATTTTTTAGATGTTGCACCAAAGAACATAACATATACATAATTAATTTAAAACATTTACTACATTAGTTCTATTTTTCTTTAGTCAAAGATGTTAGTTAAAACTATCTGCCAAAGTACTACATTTCAACTACAAGTCTTTTAGCCTTTCATTTCTTTATATGCTCAGTTTCATTACAGAATGAACAAGCAAGCAGTAGACATTTGCTTATAAACACAGAACACCTTAAGATTTAGAAGTAATGGATTTGGATTTTTTCATCGTAACTCTCATTCTTAAATTACTTAACGTAACATTTAAGGTAACAAGCACACCTTGCTTTTAATCTCAAGCGTGAAGCTGCCTTGAGCTGAACACCAGTCATTCTACAGCCACCAACAGATACTCCTTCTTAAATTTGTTCCCCTTACTGAACATTTTGAAATAGTGATTTATTTTCTCTTCTCCAGCCTCTTCACATACCTATTGTTTCTGGCAGGTCCAGGAGCTCGTTGTGCTGCAAGTCAAGGTTGGTGATCTGCGTGCAGCTTCCAATCTCTTCTGGAAGATGTTCAAGCTGATTGTGCGCTACATCCAGCGTTATGAGGTTACACAACTCACCTACAAGCACACAGGAAAACCAAAACATAAAGGTCTTTAATGTACAGCTCTCGACAATGACCTCCACACAGAGATTAATAGAATCAGATGGATTTTGGGATAAGCTGAAAAAAAGCTACTGCTACCATAAAGTTATACATATAAAATAAGGTATTACAGGATCATAGTTTCCTCAGTCAGATCTAAAACCTGATCAACAATTTTGAAAAGCTCAGATAAAGTTGTAATAGATTCTCAAAATAAATACTATTTATTGATTGATTTTCTTCTGACAGTTCAAGCTGTGGAATACCAGTACAAAACTTGTATCTTACACTTGTTTCAGGCTGACCAGAAGTTTAAAACATCACTAAGTAAACGAATTGTATTAAATTTCGAGAAATTAAGATCTGTTTCTATATAATGAATTACTTCCAGGCACAAAATCAACAGTTAAGAGACAGCAAAATTATCTGGCTGACAACCTAGATAATCCAAAGTCCCGAGTGCTATTTTTAAACATTTTTAGTCATCACAAAAAAGGCAACTTACAATAAGTGTATGCAAGCAGACCTATAGCAAATAAAAGTTTGAAATAAAAGGTTTATCTGTTAAGCATTAAAAAAGTTTGGATTTGCTTGGAGTTTAGAGCCACTTGACATGGAACTGCTTCATTCCTGACATTTATAAACTAATTTAAAAGCACAGCTAGGCACAACTCTGTGAACAGTAGTTTCACCTATTTTTATGTCAAACACACTGTGTTCTGAGTAAAAGATTGCTGGGTTCGAAAAAAGGAAAAACCAACTGTGTGCATGAATACAGGTGTATGTATTCACATTTTTTGCATCTGATGGAGGTGAAATTAATGCATATGATTTAACACTTTCCACTCTCTCCAGTAAAGATGAGGTCACTGCATTTGTATATTAGAGCATGACTCAGTGAGTATCAAATTTGGAAGAGTAGCAAATTCCTTTTGAGGAGCAAATGTCTATTTTTAAGCTTCAGCATTGTATCTTTGACACAAGGATTTTCTCACAGGCCTGCAGGATTATCCTGGGCAAGTTCTGACGCGTAGAGTGTCAACTCATTACATCAGCAGATAATCACAATTGGTCATTTAATAAATCATAAAATACTATGAATTCAGACTCTGTACTGAGTTCAGGCATCATGTAGCCACAATACTCACTACGTATCACAGAGCAATTGTGAAAGACCAAGAAAAAAGTCAACCTCAAAGCTTCATTATTCTGTTTTTCTTAGATTGTTCACATATAACTTGTATGTTAACACATCTTATTTCCTGCACTAAATAACCAAAAATGGGATGTTTTTCTAGAAGCTAGGCAGATGGAAATGCAAAGCCAGTGCTCAAGCAGCTACTCCACCACTGTGCATGGCCCATCTCTTACATCAGCAATCAAGTGTATTCCAGACAACCAGAGGCAACAGTCAAATGTGCTGTATCCAGCACTGCATAAGCCACGCATTTTAATGCCATTAACATGCAGAAGAAAACAAATGTAAGAAAAAATTGAGCCAGAGTTAATGGTCTGTGGCAATGGCGTCTTTTTATTACTCATGGAAACAAGTGGGCAAAGCGTAGAATGCAACTGGAGGAAGAAAAGCTTGAGGAAGACTTAAACATCCCTCCCCTTAAACAAACAAAAAAAGAGCCTCACAAAACTTTACTAAGGTAACTCAAGAACCATCACACACTTCAGGGTAGTAGTTTTCATTTCATGATTGCTGTTTTCATTTGTTTTCACTTCAAACCTTAACCAATGATGTCAAATTTGAAATATGGCATAAATTCCATTTCATCGCACCGAGTTCTCATTTCCTTGACTCTTCCCACTCTACATCTGCTGAAGTCGAAGAAATACTTGGGGGTTTTGCAGCAACATGTGCTGCACTTCATTTTTGCACCTGCTGATATCTTTGACAACAGCAAGCTACATGTTTGAAACAAACATCTTACTACCTAATTCCGAGGAGGAAAAATAATGAAAAGTGATGCCTATGTCTCTCTAGAAAATTAAGGGCAACCTAACACTTTAGTTTAATTTTGATAGCCATGCTTAATATTGTTATATTAAAGATGCAGGCATTATTTTAAAAAGCAACACTGATAAGCATTTAATAAAAATACTCAATGTTAAAATAGATTGAGGACTGCCCAGCAAATTTTAGACTTTAGAGCAGAAATCAAACAAAAGTTAAAGCCCTATCATGAAGCATAGTGATTTAAAGAAAGGAATTCAAGAGACATCGGAATATTCAGCTTTTAATTCACATTGTTCAGTAGGGAAACTTGTTCTTGGACATAAGGATACTTATGGTTTGACAGTATTTCACCAAAATGGGTTTATTACCCCCTCTAAGGGTAGGAGAGGGGAGATGAAATGCTGTTGGCACTGAAATTTTTTCAATACTTTAACCTGAATTGCTGAGACACAACAGAGAGCATGCAAGTCAACAAAAATCACTCAAGGTACATTTCTCCTGTTGCTGTCCATGACGTATGGCAAAAAAATCTTACACCCAATATGCGTAACAAGGTGAAAAACATTTGGGTGATGTGATAGAGACTCAGATCACAGAAGCGAAGAGCATGAACCCAGTCTACTAACTTAAACACTTCATTTGAGATAGAAATGAAGGAAAGTCTCAGAATCATTTCATAACCCTAACAGTACATATATAAAGAGGTTAACTCAGAAACAGCATGTAATTAATCACAGATAATCACAGAATATTCTGAGGCGGAAAGGACACACGAGGATACAGTCCAGCTCTTAAGTGAATAGCCCACAGGGCGACTGAACCCACATCCTTGGTGTCATGAGCACCATGCTCTAATCAACTGAGCTAAATGGTTTTTTACATCTTCACATGCAAAGGCATACAGAGGACCAGCTGTGGCATGAGAACTAAAATATGGGGTGTCCAAGTATGTGTGAGACCCAACACAGTGCATAAACTGAAAGGCTCTTCAGAGCACCTTGCAGACTGAGCGCTGTTACCGCGTGCGGAGCTTGAACACCTACTATGAGGTAAAAGGAAGAGCAAGTAGGGATGGTAAGAGTTGCGATGGAATCTTTAGGGAAGGGGAAAGGGAGGAATCAAGGTAGCTTAGAAGGATAAGTGTAAGAAAATGGAGGAGTAATGAAATAAATGGGTCCAGTCCCTTACGAACCAATGCTGGTCATGTCCTGTGGCCAACCAGCACCACCTGCCCCGTCTTGTCTTTACATTCTGTTTTCCTGGGTGAGAAGCTCTCTGTTCTGAGTACCAGCAACAGTGTAGTTAATGTGACCAGCACTACTGAACACATCCCAGGCCGTGGGATGAGAAGGGCTCTGGGCACGGCAAGCACGGCCACCCGAGCAGCAGCCACACACCAAGGGTAGCAGCTCCTTGCCCGGCTGAGTGACCGCACTAAACTACCCGTGAATGGCCACACTGTGCACAGCACTGCTCACAACAGCAGCTCTGTCAGGCGCTACACCAGCACAAACACACGGCATAAACAGTCAACACAACAAATAATGATCTGTAACTACAAAGAGGCCAAACTGGAGGCCATCTGCATAATGCTCTTCCCAGGAGCTGATGTTTCAGTGAGTGAAAGTGTCCTTCTTATTGTCCGAACAGCAGAAGCTGTACTGAGGAAATGCTTCTCAAAAAAAAAAAAA
>VZTI01004285.1:1007549-1041676 GCA_013397865.1 Struthidea cinerea
CTAAAAAAAAACCTCAAAAAAAAAAAAAAAAAAAAAGTGAAAATAAGTTTCACCAAGATACAACTGAAATCTGGCATATTTGCTTTGCTAGGGTAAGAAGGATATGTCAAAATCAAAAAGAAAGTTTTCCTAAAGGAAAGATTTGTTCAGGTACAAAAGAAAAATGTCTAATGAGTAAGGCGCTCATGATCTTATGCATAGTAACAGAATCAACATTTGCAATTTTTTTGTGTACTACATAAAATTTGCTGAAACACATTTTTATCTTGATTTAACAGAAAGAAGTCAGCTAGAAATGTGCTGCAGATCAAAATCAGCCTTAACCAGAAAGCAGTTTCCTGAAGAAAAACCCATTCCTTTTCATCATGTGGACAACTCCAGCATCACTTCACTAAAATACTGTTCAAACCCAAAATCACTACAATAAGGCAAGCACTACTTTAGGGAAATACTAACCACAGGCAAAATGAACCAACTCTTTTTGCTACAAGTAATGTCCAAATCAGACAAGTTCTAAGCTCACAGTAGTGAATAAAGGATTCTCTATGAACTACTAGCAACTGCTTTGAAGGGATAAGAACAATCACAACAATTAAAAAAGAAACTAGGAAGGTGCTAGGGTTTGGAGTTAGTTGTTTTTCAGGGGAGAGGGTTTTTGCCTTTTTTTTGTTTTTTACTATATTGCACTGTGATTGCAAAGGAAAAAAAAGCAATTAAAGCTCAAAGTCTGCCAAGAAAGCAGACAGGAATTGCATGTACTAGCTGGCTTGACAATAAAAGATTTTAAAGTAGGAGCAATGCCCATCTGAAAAACATAAAACAGCTTCTCTATAAATAACCTTCACAAAACAGCCAGTTACACCCTAGCATGTAGTTTTTAAACATTTGTATTTTGAAAGGCTCTAAAAAATCACACAATTCACATGCATTTTTCAGAGAAGTTACTTTGTGAAGACTCCAACCACCTTCCATTTAAAAAACTTTTTAAAAATACATCTAAGTATTCACCTCAATAATCCTTAAAAAAGGTGGGGTGAGGAATCACCTCACTGTTGTTCTCATACACACAAAGAATGAATGTTACAGTATGACAAAGCTAAATATACCTGCTTAAAAAAAACAGCACAATGAAATGACTAATATTTTCAGCATAATGAGACAGAATTATAGTCCTATTTCATGGCCAACTTTGAAAGCCTGTTATGACAAGAAGGCCAGGTAATATGTTCTGACTTACAAAACTCTGGAAGTTCTTTTTGGCCATTTTAAACACAAAATACAGCTTCATCAAAAAATACTGAAGTACACACAAATTAACAGTTGGAGAGAGTATACAGGTCAATAGCAAAGAGGCTTCAGAGCCTCCCATCACTAGTTCAGTCAGTGGGCACCACTCTTGGATGGCAAACACAATTTGTAATGTAGCCTGTTTTCCACTGGATTAACGACGTGCCTGCCCATGCTTAAGCAGATTGAAAGTTATGAAATCCTTCACAACATGATAAATCCTAGGCCAGATGACACAGCAAGAGGATCAAGACTCCTCTGGAAAGTAGAAGGAAGAAGAGAATGCAAATATTAGTGGGACTTCAGGCTGATGTGTCAGAACTTGGTTGTAAGCTAATTTGTAAGTATTAATTATCCAAAATCAGCAATGCTGGGAACAAGTTAGAAACAGTTCCCATAACTTTCATAGTTATTCATCTTTCAGTTGGTTCTCTGCTGGCAAAGGAAAAAAAAAAAAAAAGGAAAAAGAATTTTCAGTCTATAAAAACCCTTTGGGACAAGTGTCCTGATTTTAGAAAAAAAAATTAAAAACAGTGTTATAGTTTGGGAATCTTCTGCCTCTCTATGACATCTGAGTACATCACTGTGACACACAGCCTGAGCTCTTTGTGCTGCATTACCAACTGCCAAAAGAACAGGTAAGCAGTCAGAGCTATTCTGAATTATTACTGCACAACTGTAACCCACTCAGAAGAGTTACTGAGGAGAAAGAATGCAATTTTAATATGGTCACGAGTGACTTATCTACAAAAACTAAAATACTCATATAAGTAAGAAATAAGCACAGTAATATTATTCACAATTTGCAGAATGCACACCAGGATCTAGACATGGGAACCACTCAAAAGCATAGAAGTTACACTCAGATGAAACACAAGTCCCAAAATCTGCTCTAAAACAAGCTTCAACAAGACACAACAGCAAACACTTTTTATTTATTGCTTATAACTGAAAGCAACAAATATAAATAAAATTAAAAACATGTTCAAACAACATCTTAAACATGCGAAATGTAGAAAAAAGTCTTAGCAAGGGCTCAAGGCAGGATTTGACATGGACAGGAGAACCTCATATGAGTGCCAAGACAAAGGCAAAGTCTTGCACCTAGCAGGGAATAACCTTGTAAAGAGGTACAACCTTGCACCAGGAGGTGAGAAACAGCTCTGCAGGGAAGGACCAGGGGTCCTGGTGATGCTGAACCTGGGGTAACACCTGGATCCTGTCCATTGTGAGTGTGGAACAAGCTCTCTAATAATAAAGGCTCACCACCTCCCACGCTACACTAGCAAGGGCAGCCTGAGGGAAGCCATTTTTTCCCTCTGTTCAGTACTTTAAGAAGTATTCAAACAGTTAAAATAATTGCAGCATTGATTAAAAAAAAAAATAAAAAACCAAAATGCTGGATTTCTAACAAGCTGTCAGTATTTACTGGAATTACACTTGGGGCATCATCCTAGTAAGCTCTGCAAGTAGATCAAAAAGGCAGGACTACTTTATCATTATCCTAGAGCCAGTCTGAAGAAAATGTAATCAGGAGGAATTTGAATAGCTGACAAGACAAAACTGCATCCCCACAAGAGCTTTCTCGGGAATCAGAACCCAGATACTAAAGCTGAAGCTGGTCAAAAGGAGTTCTACACTTTTCCTGCAGCTCAAGAAAACCACCAGAACTGGATCAAATAAGCAGTTGTTATCTCTGAATTCTAGAGAGCAACATACATGCATCAATGCCTATATTTATTCCACTCCTGTTCAAAACTTCATGCTTTTATCACATTAAAATACAAATATATAAAAATATTCTCAACCACTGTTTGCAGACATTACCACACCAATTAAGCCCAGAAAGACAACTTTTTTTCCTTCAAATTGATGAAACAGAGGAAGGTGTTCTTAGATACAAACAATGTAAATAAATATTTCTCTATATTGTCAGTTCTACTTGAAAGAAAAAAGGGAAATGAAATTCAGAGCATCACTGAAAAGCTTTGCAACTAACAAGTTGTTTAATGAGGAGGCACCACATTTAGCATGGAGTCAGTAGACCTGAACTAATGTGGCTGCACACATCTGGTCCATTGTCTATACAGCTGAAAACAAAACAGGTGCAAGTGTCATGAAAAAGAGTTTCAAAGCAGTGAAGAAACCACAAATGATCTAAATATTGGGTAGATGGGGGAAGAGAAGAACAGAAGAGAGTCTCAAAGACATTCCTAGTCTGGTGTAGGCAGATTCCCCGAATTACATTCTAAAAATATTTCCCTAGCAGAACAGCTCTGACCAGATTCTCCCCAGAAAAAGAGTTGCATTCACAGACAGAAAAACACAATATTTGGAGTCTCAAGAAACTTGCGGAAACTATGTAAATGTAATTTCAACCACATTGACAATATTATTTCTATTTGAGTTGTGTGTGCTAACATGACAAAAATATTCAAAACCGGTATAAGATGCAACCTTGTCTTTACAAAGAAAATATTATCAACTTGATTGTGCAAAACAATTCCTTCAACACAACATAGAGGAATGCAATAAAACTCCAAATACAAGAAATGTAAAAGGCTTGCTTAAATAACAGCCTGCAAACTGAAACAGTTGCTTGGCCTCATCCCAAAACAATTCCTCTGGTTTTCATCCTTCTCATGCTGAATGCCTGACTCACCGAAGCATTCGCATTCTTCCATTCTAATCTTCAACTTTTTGATCTCAGTGGAATGGACAATTTACCAGATAAGGACATGAAGCTGGTGTCCACCTTGTGAACTTGACCCCACAATCGTCCCTCGAGACTGTCTTTTGGCAAAGTTTTCACACAGAAACCTTTCCGTTACGCTTTTATTTCATGGATGCCACCAGAGATTGAACAGCCAGGTGAACAGGTAAGTGCTGCCTTGCACTTGGTGTGTGCGTGTGTGTGTGTGTATGTATATATGTGTGTGTGTATATATATATACATATATATATGTGTATATATATATATATATTCAACATCTGCGTAACAGTGACCTTTACGGTCAGGAACAACATTCAAAGCAAACTTGTGGACCTTGCTAAAGATGAAAGGTTTTTATAGGAGTTTAAAGGAAAAAAACAGCCAAGCCTTTGGAAGAGGACTGTACTGAGAATTACTGAAGAAACAAGCTGCACCAGCCTCAGGAAATCCCTGATACGAAAATAGCTGGATGTGGGCAAGGAGTCAGGTTAAGCCTCGTATATAAACTTACTCTGTTTCTATGCACATTTGCCTAGGGCTAGAGTCAGAACCAGGATACTGGGCAAGATCCACTCTGAAATGATTTATCACCACTGTTGGGTAGGATGCAATTTGTAAGAAAAAGTCTGGGTTCACAAAGAACGACACAGAGTAGCTTTGCCATCAAGAAACTTCCGTCAGTGGATTCTCACCACTATACATAAAAACATTACAAAAACCTGTTTCGGGAAGGTGTGGCGGAGCTAATGCTACCAGGACTACAATGAGCTACACCAGGTTTTGTGGTACAAGACATGGAGAGCAGTGGGGAAAGGGAGAAAAAGATTCCGAAAACAATCTGATGAATTCTCAACGGCTCTCTGCAGACAGTAATCCACCCTTCCTCAGAGCACTTGCAGTGCACTTGACAGGCTTATATACAACAAGAGCAATCCTACTGAGAGGCTTCACAGTGAGCTGCAGCGAGCCCAGCTGATCCCACAGCTCAGTGTGGGCCAAGCACGGTTCTGCTCTCCCTGTTCCAGTTCATGCTCTCCCACTCCTCCTCCCACACCAGTTCCAGGCTGATCTGAAACTACACTGATTTCAACCACCTAAAGTAATAGACAACAAAAGTAGCAGCTGGGAAGCTGCCAGGAGGGGAGTGGATGCTGCCACTTTCAGTAACATGAAGCTCTTATACATCAGCACGTCCATTTCATGAAAACTCCCACTAATTCACCTGCAGAGCTTTTGGCTAAACATGAAAAAAAACCAAAACAAAACAAAGTATTTGAGTATTTTTACGTCTTATTCAAACAAATATGTTTATATTTGAAAATACAACAATGCATACCAAGACCTCAGCTTACTACGCAGTCAATTGAAATAACTTCAAATTGCATTAAAAATGTAGAAGCAATATAGATGTTGCTAGAAAAGTGTTAAGAGAAGTCTGATAGATGACTAGCAGAAATGATTTAGTATGTACCTACCGTTAATAAAGCTTACCTATAATAAAGCAACTGATGCAATGGAATGAGAGGTGTTTAATTCTGGGGGGGAAAAAAGACCAGAAACACACATATCTGTTTACTAACTATAGATAATAACACTTCCTCTTTCTCACTAAAATGTTTGTTTTAAATGCAAAGCAACTTTTCCTCAAGTGTAAGTTTGTGTTGTTTAACTACTAAAGACAGTTTAAAACCCAAAATGGAACCAAACTTTAGCTCATTTCCCAGCAGCTCAGAACTGGGGGGTTCACCTCTTCCAGGTTTTCCTCAAGACAACAAACACCTTAAACAGGTCAGTCATAAAGTAGTTTCCAGGACCACCTGAGAACAAATGTATGCAACAGAGGAAAAGTGCTGCATCTAAGAACAATGGAACATTACTGGCACAGAAATCAACTACTCAAAAACACAGTGGGTGTTGGAAAAAAGGTCTCAATTATCAGAGCACTTAGAAGTCCCTACAGTCAATTTATTTCAATGAGAGCAGAAGGAAAATAAACTTTATTTTATAAGGCTGGAGACTAAAGATTCCTAGAAAAGTAATTAAGTGGGATAATTGCTTACAAATCAAGTGACCCTTTATTTTAAAGCAGCAAGGTCCTAAAGTTGTAAAGCTGTTTATTCTTACACAAAACTGCAATTTTTTGTTTAGTAACAGTGAAAGCCATCACAAGTCTATAGCACCAGGGTAAGACTTTAGTGCCATCTCTCCTTGAGGGAACAATAGCAACATTTTTCAAACTGAAGTCTGGATCTTTAATTTTCTTTTTGTCCAGGCCAACCTTTTGTAGCACATCTACCTCCAAAAGACAAAGTAAAGAAAACCCAGGATTCTGTGCACAGCACGCACCAGATCAGCAACATGAGCACATTGTAGTTAACTGCTGCAAGACTCTTCCTCTCTGGACAAGTCAGCGGGTTACATAAGCTTTGAATTTTTAAAAATATGAACAAGCACACTAGCATGCCATTGTGAGCCTTAGGCCTTAGAACAATGGGGCATTTTTAAAAAGAATTTGAAATGCTCCGCATGATATTGCTTTGTAAAAGATAATGGCTTCATTTTACTTCCCGCTCTGCAGCAACAAAAATTTCTGTGTTATTTACAAGCTGATAATATGAGTGCTTGCTAGTTTATAGTATTTAGATACTGTACTATAAAACATAAAAGAGATTAAAAGAACTGAGACTTAAAAGGGAAGGGCTTTTTTTAACGTGCATATGTGAAGAGAAACAGAAATTCCACTGGAAAGTCAGAAATACAGTTCTCAGTAGTTTCATTTTTCAGCTGTGTTTTCAACTCGAGTACTTCATCAAAAAAAGTAATGTGAGTGACTAGAAATCAATTCCAGAAGTTAAACTATCTTATCTGGTTTTACTCTGATGAAAAAGATTTTCAAATGCTTGTTCTATGTGTCTTGGCAATTTAAATTATTTGTGTTACTTAAACAGCAATTAATTTTATTTTTCAGCTGATTCAATTTCAGGCAACCTAGTCTGAGAAATTTACTTTGAATAAAAAAGGATGCTGTTGAACATCATGATTTCCCTTTCAAATACTTCATAAGAGTGACAGTTGTCTTGCATTTGTGCTTCTGAGAAGCCTTCCACAAAGAAGTGCTGACCCGTAACAAGAACACGAGTATTATCACAACACAAATACAGGCAGGACTAACTGCTGGGTACAAAGACAGAAGTAGTTAATGTTCTCACGCTAAGGTTTGGTAGAGAACTGAGAACGCTGCCTGTATGCATATCAAGACAATAAAAAAAAATACAGAAGAAAGAAACAAGTCACATGTTCATGACACAAGTACCCTACCAATTTTCCCATGAAGCGGTTACACATGATCTCTTTTAAGACTACTGCGAACAAACACAGATATTACATGCTTCAATGTAAACCACATTCAACAAACAAAAGAGACAAAGAGGTTCCAGCAACAGCAATGTCTGCAGTGTCCAACACACCTAAGAAAAGTTTCTAAAGCACAACACCAACCATTAGAATGTAACATCTCACAGAAGTTTTTCTTCACACACTACTAGTATTACCTTAAATTTATGCAGCACTATCCCCAGTTGAACCTCAGAAGATTGCTCTTTGCTAGATAACACCTAATAACTGAGCCACAAACAGAACCAGGTACAATACTGACAATTGTATAACAGCTGAACCAGCTAAATTGGCCACAGTTTCTTCAATGAATGTAGAAACACGCAGTATGCTGGGTTTTCTGTAAATATCAGCCCCACGGTTTCCAGTGTGATTTGTTGATCAGTAAAAAAATCAACAAGGCTGTTGAACATAAATTGAAGTGTCAAAATAGGTAAAAATTGTAATTCCTGCATTCTCCCAGGGGAAGTTCAAGGGATTGCTGAGATGCTCATGACAACTCAAAAACCCCGTGGATCAGAAAACATCAACCGTTTCATTTCTGCCTAGCAAAAGGTGTTCCTGTGGCTCCAGGAGAATCCATCCCCAGCAGCTGCCACAGGGAGCCAAAGACTCAGACCTCAGCTGGCAGCACCACTGCACTTCTTCACTCTTGTTACTGCGGACAAAGCTCTCTGTACTGCACATTGATGGTAACTGGCTTAGCAGTTTCAGGCATGTCCAGTAGTTCCCGCCATCAAGAACATGTTGTTATCTATGTGTCTTATATCTTTCATATCAACAAGCAAGATAAAGAGCAAACACTGCTGGCTTGAGAAAGAGCTCTCAGGTATACAAATGAGCATTTCCCACGCTTTGCAAAATTATTGACCATAGGGGCCACTTCAGTAGCAACACACTTACACACTGGCTTGGACAACACGAAAAAGTCCCACAGAAGCTTTTGGAAACAGGGCATGGGAATTATTACTCACAGTGTTACAAAGGGCTTTCACAAGGTTTTTTCACGCTTGAAGAAAGTCAAAGCAATTTCTTAAGTGCATGAAATTTATGTTCCCCCACATCCCAAAAAGGGCTAAACTATGCTTGCGTTTTAAAAACTGGTGATAGATAGAAAAGCAACTACTGATGAACAGAATCTCACTTTTATGGGGCACACACATTGTTCGAACATTGCTTGAGAACAGCGTTATAAAGACATTTTCCATGAAGCAGAACATATCAGGAACAACACAGAAGTTTTTGATATACAGCTAGTCCAGCACATTTTCTTTTAATAAACCATTTAAATTAATAAAGCACTTTCATACTATTTCACCATCTTTTGAACTTCTGTAACAATGTTTGGAAAAACAAACACTATTCATTACAAAGTCATAAGACTCTTCAGCCATGTATACAACATTTGGTCACTTCAGAGTCCATGTATTAATATATTCACAACTTATAAAAGGCAGAGACTTGCACAAATCATTAACCTAGATTATTAACTGTTACAGCACCCAACAGCTTGCTCATGGTAATAGCATGGTAATAGCATGTAGCTACCGATTCCACCTTGTATTACTGCGGTCACACCCCTCTGTAGCATGCCCATAATGTGTTTATAACTTGGAACAGGTAGTAAATGTTTTGTAAAAAAATCTTAAAATAAAAAATGCCCCTGTATCTCTTTTTTTTTTAAACCATCTGGGCTCTCAAGACACAATATGTGAAAGCACAAAGCAAAGATGAAAACAAGATACATCTGATTTTAAGATGACGGATGAAGAAAAAGGGCTTTTGTTGTTTTAAAAAATATACATATATACAGGGTATTGACTGTTCTCAAGCTAACAGTGGAACAATATGATCAAGAGCCTATTTTTATGTAGTTTTAATGAAGTGCAGTTGGAAAAGTGACAGTTTATGTATAATTAACTGAACTGCAAAGTGAACGTAAAAACAGCATCACACTTTCAGTCAGTACAATCACTTACCAATTTCAGCAGGTAGTTGCTTGATTTTGTTCTCTCGTATGCTAAGCATGGTGAGTTTTGACAAGTTTTTGATATCCTTTTCCACAGTAGTTATACGATTAAAGCGTAGGTACAGAGTGGCGAGGGAGCTTAGCCTGTACACCACCGAGGGGATTTCTCTCAGTTTGTTATGCCGCAGGTCAAGCATGCGCAGTTTCTTCAAGTTATCAAGAGAGTCAGGCAAACTGGTGAGGGAGTTCTCACTCAGAGCCAGTGTCACCAGGTTCACAAGACAGCCCACCTCTGCCGGTAGGCACTGCAGTTTGTTACTGTATAAATAAAGTTCTGTTAACTGCGTTAGCTCTTTGACAGCTGAAGGAAGCAAGTGTATAGACCTCTTGGACAAGTCCAAGCGCATAGAATTCTCCTCCCGGCATTTATTTAGCTCTTTGATCACTTCAGCATTGCTGGATTTTTTGCGAGTACCTGTGGCAGGATTAGGTCTTTTTATCGTATTGTCCACTGAAAAAGCTACCCCAGGCTGCGTGCTACTGGAGTCCTTCTTTCCATCTTTGGCATCTTTCCCTTTGGTCTTAGGCTCCTTTTCTTTGCTCTCTTTCCCAAATCCTCCAGAGGCCTTGGCCTCCTTCTCCCTTTCTTTTGACGATTGGACTTTTGGATCCTTCTCTTTACAGTCCTTTTCTTTTCCTAGATTACTACTCATGGTGACTCAACGTTCAGCAAGCACCGCATGAAATCTGTTTCTGAAGTCTACAAGAACAATTTAATGCTGAGGCAACAAGAACCCTTAAAACACGCAAGCGTTGAACCCAAGGAGGAGCTTCAGAGGTGTGGCACCCATTTGCTACATATTGGTTCTGAAGGCACTCTTTCCTAATCCTACTATCAGGAGATTCGGCTGTAGAGATCAGGTCAAAAGCTCCGTCTCAGTATTTCTGGAACACAGAGAGAAGAGAAGCCAAAATTAGTGTAAATATAAAACTTCCAGTTAAATACTGAGTGTTTCTACATCAAGCCTGTGCTCACTAACTCAGGTTAATGATTTGTCCTTTGCTTCTAATGTCAATGAAAAACCCAAGACTAAACCAAAAATACTACACATATTGCTCACAAGACCCACTGTGGTACAAGAACTGTACTAATTAGTATAGTTAGGGAAGAAAAATTACAATTCTTAAATATAATGCTGCCTTTGGTACTACCTTTGAGTCACCATCTTATGTCTTACCTAGTTCTTAGCATAACCCTCTGGTCATCAAAATGAATATTCTCTCTTCCCTCAATGCCTAATCAGACAATAAATATCTGCTATAATTTTAAATGCCTGCCTCTTCAAACAAACCTGTACAGGCTTATTCTTTCAGCACAAAGGAATCTCAGTTCCATCTACAGTGAAATCTAGTATGCTACAGTAAAACAAACACTTTGCCTTGAGAGTTCTCTTCTGACCAGCTGTGAACCGCAGGTCTCTGCTTTTAATGTGGAGCAGAACATTCTCACCAGCTTCACATGCTTTGAAGAACCAAGCACAAGGATTTTTAAAATAAACCTATCAAAAAGTCAGCTGAAAGCCCAGAAGAAATAATATATTATGCTTCAAGATAAGCAAAATTATGAACAAATTTCTCTTTGGAGTAGGATACAATATATCTTAACCGTATCTTGACTCTTCCCCCTCAATGACTAAAATGCAGCCCAATAAGTGAACAGATGTCTGAAACCTATAAAGCCCCATTTACATTTTTACAAAATCATCAAGCATCATGGAAAGTAGCTTTTCTTCACATTTCAATTCAAAACACACAACATGCCCATGAACTTAATGATTCTGAATAGTCTGGAGAGGTTTTTGAACGTAATTTGTGGAAGAGAAATAAACAGTCAATGGCAACAATAATTTCATGTGTGCATATTAGTCCACCTTTTAGCTTTCATATGCAGCATCCATGGCTAAAGAAAGGTCCCTTGTTTCCCTGCCACCTTGTTTAAATACTCTTAAAACCTCCACAGGAGCTGTGTCACCGTCCTGGCATTCCAGCTTCTGCACAAGTTCATAAAGCTTGTAATCAAAATCAATTAAATAATATTTTGCATACTTAAGCCATCAGCAAGTACTATAAATACAAACATTTTTTAGCAAAGCCCAAGTAACCATTTTTAATTGTGGTCATGCTGTGTATGCTTACCTTCAAATATAAACATGTGCATGGAGAATACAACACTGCACACTTCGCTCCATATATATATATATATATATTCATTCATATTTTTTTTAAAAAGATAAAGAAAATCCATTTAAAGATGATCCGAAGGACAAGGCACTTTACCCCAGCTGCAAATCAAGCTGTTTAGTAACAGTGCTCAAAAGAGAACTTGCCTCAGGAGGTGCCTTCCAGTCCTTCACCCTGATTCATTACTGCTACAGCATCACCAAGTGTGCTACAAACACTGTAATATCAAAAAAAAACCAAAAAAATGAACGCCAAACAATCAAAAAAACCAAAGAAAAAAAAAGAAAAAAAAGAAAAAAAAAGTCCCACAAAAAAAAAGCCCAACATTGCCTCCAGTTCCTGTGTTCTGGACAACTTTGTTGTAATGGACCACGGCTGAATGCTAGCAGCAGCAAGCAAAAACAGTTTTTAACTTGGAAATTTTCTGCACTGTTGAGTTTTCTAAAGCAGCACAAGCCAGTTCTTTACCATATCCTTAAGATTTCCACACAGCTTTTACACCATCCATTAACTTGACCTATCCTCAAGACTACTAACCTCGCTAGATTATATTTAAAACTTCTCAGCAATGTATAATCCACAGGCTTGTAAACCGCCAGTAATAGGAAATGTAATGACTCCCAATGCAAAAACACAGCTGACTAAAGGGTGGGAGCCCGAAACGCTTGACATGTTTTCATCATGAAACAGTAACACAAAGAATCAAGAACTAACACAGTTTCTGCATTCCGGTAATACACCGAAAACAGACGGGCAGCAGTGCCAGAACAGCCACTGCTCCTCATCGAGTCCCTGAAGTGCGAAATACTCAAAGGGCTGCTGCTCCCTTGAGCTTTCAGTTTAATCAAATTTAGGACCCACCAAGAGATTTGTTTCATTTCCTATGTGCACAGCAGCTGGAGGAGGTTTAGAAAGAGCCTCAGAAAGGAAAGACTGCTGGAGATTAGTATTGCTGAAAGCAGCTCAGCAGTGCAAGCGCTCCAAATAATCTGCACACATTTCACTGCCTTTGTTAGCAATAACTTTAATTGTACCTAAAAAGAAATTAAATGCTCAACTTCACATAAGTTGCTCTCCATGATCTCTATTGAAGATCATTCAAGCTGATGGAGTTACTCACATACATCAAGTCAAACACGTATGTAAACTTTTGGGCATGAGTATAATTACATATACTACAGAAGAAGCTAAATATATTTCAAAAGGTTATTCATATTTTTCAAGCCCTTTTAGTTAAAGGACAAGAGTCACCATCAATTCCAAACTACAGGCAAACAAGCATTCATTGTATCTCAGAAGGAGAGCTTCTTCTAGAGATATTTTTAGCAAAAGGAAATTCAGTGAAATTAGCTAGTTCTGCCAACTACTTCCATTTTCCAATGCTGTTCAAACTGACTTCCTGTCAGTATTAATTGACATAAAAACATTTAACTATTATGTCCTGGAGAACTTGGAAAATTTAATAAGACTCTTGCTTGGCACAGTATGTGAGGGAAAAAAAAACTTTCAGAGAAGTTCAGGAAAATACTCTCTTCCCTGTTACGAATACTATTTTTTTTTAAGTAAAATATTTGTAAATAGCTATAAATAACCAACTTCAAAGTTTTGATTCACTCCTCCTGATGTCTGGTGAACATAAACCAGATGTATTTAGTTTTTTCTGTCAACTGTAACTGATGAAAATTCAGAAACAGAAGCAACTCCAGCCTATACTGTATCACCTTCCTTACTGCCTGGAAAAGAGTAACATTATCAACCTTGTGTATTTTAATTTTTTTTTTTTTTATATGTACAAGTAATTGAAAAGAGTTCAGTTTTTCTGAGCAATACAATCTAAAACATTTATGCAATAAATGCTTTATTAGAAGTGTGGTAATGTAGGAACATTCTGCAATTCTAGGAATAACTCTAAACTAATCACTGCAATTTGGCAATATAAATACCAATGTTTCCTGGTCTCTATCTAATACAATATGAGGCTTAAGATAAAGGATTTCAGCCAACTGCTATTCAAATAAGGCTGTAAAAGCCTTAACTGTCTCCTACCCACTACTGCAAAGCAGTGGGACCCCCCAGAAAAGGCTGCTCCCTGAATTACTCTCAGCAGTCCCTCACTTCCCAGAGGATGTGTTCCAGTGTCTTGTGACTTGCAAGTATATGAAAGTTTCCTGTGAGTTCAGAGACATGGCTTGAAGAAGAAATCGTTAAATGAAATAAAAGAGTCTCCCACAGCTGAAACATTTCCCTCTCAAGTGATGAGGCTAACCAACAGCGGTCTTCTCTGCCAAAGGAAAATCATCGTGGCACGTCATCTTACAAAATGGTCACTTTACAGCTCCACCTAAACCCTTACTGGCTCCCCTTCTGTGTTTCAGTAGCCAAACCAGGCACTTCAAACCATAAACACTGCTAATATTCTAAGCATGTAATATCTAAGGCGTCATTTTCACTAAAGTGTAACACATTACACTCAATTGAAACAGCATTTTACTTCTTCTGCAATGTAGCTGGAGACACACAGGCCGGCATTTGAAAAGAAAATTTTTTACTCCGTGTATAACTTTGTATCACAATACGAATGATTTTTTCTCTTCGTTCTGTGTTTGTAATAAGCTTGACCCACACCACAGCTAGGGCTTTTCACCCTAAATAACAGCATAAGATTATTCCGAATATTAACATGTTGAAGAAATAAAGAATCAGCTCATATTTGACCCTCTGGAGTAAGCAGACAATTATTCTACTACACAATAAAAAATAAAGTGTTTTGAGATCGCAGTTCTCATCTAGGTATTTCTGATTAGTCAGCCCTAAGTGATTATTAATGACAAGGCAGAGTTCAAATGCTATCTGGTAATTGCAGCAACACCTCCTCACAAACAAACACACATTAAAAAAAAAAATCCTACCCTGTTAGAAGTATTTACCTTTTAATTAGAGCAGCATGGGATAGATCAAAAACATTTCATATTCCACTACACCACAAAGATGAACACATCAATAAGCAATGGATGAAATTTAAAGCTTAGACCAAGTGGCTGCAATGAATTTCCATTCTCAATACCACATATGCAAAAAAAAAAAAAAAGCCAAAGAAAAAAAAGGCAACCCAAAAAAACCCCAACCACCATAGTCACTACTTTCATTTGGAAACCCAAACAGCTTAAGCCAACAAGTCACTTGCAAACAAAGCACATTCTCTCCTACAATTTGCTAGCTTCAAACATCTGACCTACAGAGTTTTCATCTGCATAAGTGGATTTCAGCTTCTGCCACTGCAGCCACCACGGACCAGCTGGGAGCAAACTGCTGAATCAGTCACCGGCGGTTGCACAGCTCCTCTAAACACAAAACCTCATTCAGAGGTATGGAGACAGCACGGGAACAAACCAACCATCACTCCACCAGAGATCAAAAACCGCCTCATCTATCTCAACAAAAGCCTGAAATATGCCAGCTAGACAGCTTCTCTTCTTTGGGAAGAAACCTGTTACTCCAGAGTACAGGGTGCTCAACGGCAGCAGGCAATAATACAGTAATGGTTTGTCGTGCCAGCTACCCTGGTTGGCTTGTTTAGTAGAGAAGGCTGACCATTAAATTCATCTCAGCTCTCCAAGTGGATGGCCAGCAGATGGTAAGTCACAGACTACCAATTTAGCCGATTTCAACACCCCAGGATGTGGCACAGCTTTCACCCTAATCCCCTCTCACACTGAGGGAGCGGCTTGATCACTGCAGGCACAGCCTGAGCCTGTGGAGCTGGGTAAGGAGGCGGCCTGGGCCCTGACAGCCCAACCAAGCCCTTTAGAACATCTTCATCTTCCGCAGGACTGCAGCCAAGACCATCCCCTGACTGCTGCTTCCACGGCTGCTGAACAGCCGAGCACAACCCAGCCTCGCATTCAAGCAAAACCTTGGGGCCGAGGGAATAACTGAACAAACGTCAGCACAGGGGGGCAACAACTCCATTCAGACCATCTCTAAAGGCTTCCTTACGCTTCACTTGCGGCGTCTTAAATCTGCAAGCACATCTGTAACTATAGGCACCCAATTACAAACTCATGTGCAATTACACCTGGAGTTACTATAAATGAGCAAATGAGTTTCTAGAGATTTTGGAGGTTGATCGTGTTCTTGCAGAACCAGGCAGATCTCCCAGGACATCCCATCCCAGCTTATGACACAGCCGTGCCCTTCCAGGGCAAATGGGCAGGCACACGGACATCACTGCTGGGTTTGAAGCTTTGGAATCCACCTTTTCACTCACTGGTCGCCAGCTTTGCTGTCTCTGGAAGTACTTCACTGCATTAAGTGCCAGGTCACGTACCAAAGTCCAGAGCTATCAGGACAAAAAAGCTCCACACTTGCAGACAGAAAGTCACCTACACAGACAGAAAGTCATCTATGCCTTTAGTTCCTAGGAGGCAGAGATAATCTTTTGTGCCCCGCCTTTGAACTCACCTAGCAAGTACAAAAACACACATACTGTGATTCACTCTGTGCACTCCAACATTACTTTTACGAAGCACTCTCTCTTCTTCTCCCTTGCAGGAACAAAAACCCACTAGTTTTTCAGCCAAGTTATAAAATACCATTACATGTTTTTGTAGAAACAGACTCCAAGAGCAAAGAATTCTGCTAACTCCATGCAGCAGCTTATTTTAATATGTAAAAAGGTACTTTCTGCATGTGTGGCCCCCCAGTATGTACCTTTTGAGCTGCATGTCTCCATTTCCATGGCAACTCGCTGCATCAGCAGGCTGTGTAATCCTGCATAATACGTGAAATTTGAAAATCCTAACTTGCTAGATGAAACAAATTTCCCAGATTTAGTGCAGGTTCTAATATCTCTTAAAAGAGTCATTCTAAATGGATGTATTAGTCCAGGAAAACCCAGTTCATATTTTTGTGACCATACAACTTCTGTATCTATAGTGGCATACAACCTTCTGCAACAGCAAGTGCTCCCAACCCATCCAATACCCCCCTTTGACTAAAGATCACCCACGAGTAGCAAAAACCTAATTTCCAACATAAATTTCACTATTACCACTACACAGACACAACAATTCAGATCCCTCAACAGTTCCTATAAACAAAGGAAGCAAGCTGCCACACACTGTTTTGTTACAAGTTTGGCAGAAAGTGGCACTGGTCCCACCAAAGGTGGTGATACAAACTACAAACCAGCATCAAATATTTTTCATTCATTCATCATTTCCTCTGAGCAATAAAAACAACTTACCAAAACAAAACCTACTAAAAAGGAGACAAAACATGAATGACAAGCGAGAAAGTAAACACACAAAGCAACAACAGAGTAACATATTATCTACTAATTATCTATATTATCAACAAATGAAGTTACATTGACCCTACGGAAATTGGGACAAAGCACACACAAAACCCCATCACAGCTAAACAAAAAATTGCTCAATTACTATCTAGGGTAGCATCCCACCCTGGCCCCTAACAGCAACACAGAATTATCTACCAAAAAATCTTGTTTATTGTAGCAGTTCTTTGTTCCTTTATCTCTGAATTTGACGCAGTAAGTTTGCTCACCTTCTTCAACATGCTTTTCTGTAATAATTATGACTATTTCACAAAGTTCAGTGCTGGATGGTTCTCAGTCACTCAAATCTTCTGGCCATAATTAGTGACTGTAAGTCACTGGATCCTTTCGCATAGGAACATTATGCTAGAAAAAAAAAAAAACCTATCTAAAAAGCAACTTAAAATGTGTTCTTAACACAATTCTGAACACAAAAGGAATCGATGACTCTTTACCTTCCATGTTCTAGCAGACAAAGCCACAATAACTACATTATTGCAGCTCAGCACTGATTAATATCTGATGTCTCTTCAATTTTTTTATTTTTTTAGCTAAAATTATTTGCAGTTTTTGATCTTCAGCTAAGATGACAAAAGTCTGGACATATTTGTTTTATTGAACACCTAGTTTAAATATAACTAATGCATTGAAAAGGAAATATGCAGTAACATTTACTTTTCAATTAACACTGTGAGTTTGGAAGATACAGAAGCGTCTGTCAAAGTCCAAAAAAATACTTTACCCATAAGTTTCCAATTACACATCTCCTCATCTTTAAAAATCATTAACATATTTTGGATCTGACCAGTTCTTAGAAAATAACTAGCTCCTTGAATAGATCAGCATTCTTCCCAGAGAAAAGATAACAACCACAATCAGCACCAAATTTGCTCTGAGTATACATTTCTGCTTCATTACAACTAAATTAAATAAAATTTATTTTAAAACTCCAAATGATCAGCTAGAGTTCTTTCTTTATGATGGTGTATTTTTCCAGAAGTTTACATTATATATTTAAATATTACAAGAAACCAAAGCAAATGTAGAATATTCTGAATGAAAAGTCAAAAATATCTACATATCTTCCCCCATTACAGCTTAAGCAATGTTTTTTTCCAGTGAGTTTTTTTTTTGTTTGGTTTTGTAATCCAACTCTTTCAGATAAATGCATCTTACCTCGTGAAAGCAAACTGATTCAGGCCAAGTTTATATATATATATAGAATCTGAGTACAAAGAAATTGCTGTGTTTCAGTTAACTAGATAAAAGTTAAAATACTCTCATCTCTTTTCTCCAGCAATCATTTGCCTAAACATGATGTGACCAACCACTTCTGCCATCCAAGTACTCAGATGCAAGAACTAGAAACTGTCAAAGAGAAATGGTATTTTTCCTGTATTATGTGTGCCCACTCCAGCTGGAGTCTCATTTTTAACTGCTACATTTCTGAGGTTAATTGCATTCTGCCCACTCAGTTTCAACTGGATTCTGCATTATTCCCTCCCTGTCTTCATCCTCTTGTGCTGCATTACTGCACACGGTTAAGCAGATCACCACGTTCCAATGGACACCATGTTCCAATGAATTCCATGTTCCTGCATCACTGCTTGAAACGATGCTCAGCCACAGCTGGAGAAGCCAGAGCAACTTAGAAATACCTTGGGGAACTTAGCAAATTAACGGTGCCATGGAAATGTAGACTCATTACAGACCCTGAGGAGGTGATGAAGAACAAAATTGCTCCCAAGCCTCTTTCAGCGCTTTCAACTGTTTTCCCCCATTGAGCATAACAGAATTAAACACAATGACATAAAGCAGTGAAGTATTATTGAAACAAAGAGATGCATTCTATAGGTGATTCGGGTAGCCCTGTATACAGCCAATGCTCTGTGGCAAAGGCTTCTTCAATCACGTTCATCTGTATTAGACTTCACTCCTTCAAGCTGACATCTACCAGCATCTGCCTGCCAGCCCTCAGGGTTTTTTGGATTGTTTTGGGGTTGGGGAGAGGGGCCTTGAGGGAACATAAGAACAGAGGGAAAAGGTAAGATAATTTACTTGGTTCAGCTGTTTGCAAGACTAACAGCCGGTAAAAGCATGTTGCTTTGTTCAAGCTGAAGGTAATCTTAACACCAATTTTGTAACTATGGCCTTTTTAGTTTAGATTAAGGGACTTCGAATCTATTAAAATGTCTGGTGCCACAGAGAATTTCACCACATATCCACTCCTGGCCACTCAAAGTCTAACAAGAAAACTACAAGGACTTCCTGTGGTTAACAAAGCTCTGAGTATTTCATACACCCTGAGCCTGCTTCACCTCCTCAACACCAACAACTTCTGATACAAGGCATTCCCACAGAGCAAACCCAGAGGGGCCAAACAGGCCTTTCCTTTCAGCTGAGACACCCTCCTACTGTCCTCCCCACGTTCCACAGGGTCACAGCGGCCACACAGAGGAAAAAGCTCCTGCCTGGAGCACAGGCAAGCTGAGAAACAGGCAGGAGCTGGAGCAAGAACAAGGACGGCAGGTGGGCAGGCACAGGTGATGGGCAAGAAGCAGCTGATAAGAAATTCTGCACAAGAGAGTATCACAGACATAAAAATACTGAGAAAATAATCAGTCAACAGGCACCACTCCTGCACCTACACAAGGCATGGAGGAGGGGTCCTAGAGATGGCAAAAGCATGTAGTGACAGGTATTAAACACACTCTGACAAGTATGGTTACCTAAAGCACTGGAAGCCATCTCATTCACACCTACCTAATTCTGATTGCTTTATATTGCAAACTTAATTTTTGTAACTTCTTAGGAGTATTTTTATTTAGCTTTTTACAGGTTTTCTTTCCCATTCAACATTGAATGTATTAGCATTACAAAAAAAGCCAAAAATGACAGCATTTGAATTCATTGCAAGTTCATCCCCATTCTTACAAATTCCCAAGATGATCCCAGAGATTTCTTTCCCAGGATAGAAGAAAAAAGTGAAACAAACAAGGACGAGTAAACTCTGTTCATCACTTCCTGTGAAGAACCATGAAATGTCCAGATCTACCATGAATACTCTTCATCCTCACCCCCAGTGTCGCAGAGCCTGATGCACAAAACACCAAAGCCCCAGCCTGGCACAGCACTGCATACCATTCTGCTCATAACTTTGAGCCTGATTAAAAGATTATTTCACATACACTAACAATTCTGGAAAACACATGATAAATTGGGTGTCTTCACAGGAACAAGATGTTTTCCTTCAAAAGAAAAAAAAAAAGTAGAAAGAAAACCACTATGATCCCTTCCAAGCAGATTCTTCAAAATCTGTTCAGATGAGGCATCCTTTTCTTTTCTTCCAAAAAAACCTCCAAAAGGTCTTCAATTACATTTTTCCTAGAAGCAGTGAAAAACATGATTTCTGCTTGTCAAAAAATCCACTCAGTGATAGACTCTCAGCACACTTGAAAGGTTTGTGTATTGCAAAAGTAGAAAGTAGCAGCAGTGCTAACACGAAAATTGTCATGGAAAAAATTTAGATGCAATCTGAATAAAACAACATTGTATAAATGTTGCAACAATACCTTTTACCTCACAACTTTCCAAAAAATTAAATAAGATAATGGAAATCTGAAAAAAAAAAAAAACCTGATGAAAAAGCAGGATAGCTTAGAGCTACACTAAAGTTCATATCATTATCCTAACAAAATTAAAATCTAAATTGAACTATATGCCTATTTACACTGAGTGACATTTTTGCACCTTATTGCCCTGTGTTTTAGACAAGAAACAGATGTCATAAATGTCTACATAATTCAGCAAGAAACTGTTCATGAGCATTTAAAATGCAACCTTTACAGCAGCTCAGGTACAACAGTGTCTCACCAGGCCTGCTGGTCTCCAGATATTTGTGCCTTACAGAGTCTGTTCACATTGAATAAATGGACCAGAGGACTGCACTAAACTGTGCAAGCTGAGAACAGGGGATTGCCCACATCTGCTCCTCTCTGACCTGCACAGAGATGAGGATGTTCTCAGCTCCTTGCAGAGTGACCCTGAACGCACCCGACCTCCAACAACAACAAACAGCTCAACAAAGTGATGGAGCGTCAATTTTTGCACTGATGCACAGGGCAGGAGAGGAGTATTTCAACCACCTAAGTGACATTCACATGAGTTGCACAAGTTGAACCAACTCAGATTAAAAGACAGTGAGCCCTTTTCAAACCAAGTGTAATCCAGAAAGTATTAGACATATGTGGAAAGCGCTCAGAAAAAATATACAGCCTCACGAATTGACTTGAAGGACTGAACAAATTTTAGTACGACAATATGCTCCAGAACAATATGTTCAAAATGAGGGTACTATATTTATATATGAACAGTATGAGGATACAAGGAAAATATCTGTGAGAACAGAGCTCCTGAACAGAAGGAAAAAGAAGAAACTGAAACACTGTAGAGGTACCTGAAACTCTAAAAACAAATCAATAAAAATTAGTTTAACAAAGAGGTTGATTAACTAATTTTAACTAATACTTGCTACCCGCTCGTTCCTTTTTTACTCAACCATTCTCAAAATAGTGGGGAAGGAAGAAAAATCACGGGAATGACACTTCCAAGGAAAACATAAAGGATGAAAAAAGGAGCGCAAACACCGGTACAGGCAAAAAAGAGATGAAAACCACCAGCACGTGCCTGAAGTGAGACAGGAGTACTGGGTACAGGCTGCAAGGAACTCTGACAATGGACAGGAATAACCAAAGAGCAGTAGCAGACAGACAGGCAGGACATCAGAACTGGGTAAGGAGGATGCGTGGAGCAGGACCTGAATTGCTGTGACCCCTGCAACAGGGCATGGCCAGTGGCACCCTCCCAGCAAGGCACAACATGCCAGAGCTGTATTCCTCCATCCCATCCCTAGCCTTACTCCATCCCTCCCTTTCCTGCAAGGCAAGAAACAGGCCAGTTAGATCCAGTCTTTCACTCCCATGTGGGGCTAAAGAATCAGCACGTGTCTGAGGAAATCTCTCTACCAGCCCCCAGCTCCTGTGATTCTTGGACATAAGGTTGTGCAAACAGGGGCAGCTTCTCTCCCCCACAATTCCTCCTTCCTCCCCTTCTTACATTCTCTGACAATAATTCTTCAAACAGGAGGTGGAGAAGAAGTTGCAATCTGAAGAGCCGAATATCACTGTGTGTACTGCACAAATTCCTACCAAACCAAAAGCTTCTGCAGCTCTTACAGAGTAACATGACTAATCTGACAATTGTCAGTACTGGCTTAGTATTATATTTAAATGCTATAAACATGAATTTTCAATTTTTTAAAAACAAATATACACATAAAATCACTTTATATTAGATCAGCATCCTATGGGGATCAAATTCAGACATGATGCAAAGAAGGAAATTTTAATTTTAAATGATTCTTGCTTGCTAAGGCTAAATTTGATCCGTGCTTGTGAGGACTACCAGTTGGAAACACGACTGAGAGAAAAAGGTTTGAACCACAGCCTGTGTTTTTGACACACTGGGTGCTGTCCTCTAACTCCTAAATTCCTCATGTCAGATCTGTGCAGATGATACTATTTCACTGCTCATTTTTCTCACAACCAACTTTTAGCTTATTTTACAGAGCAAGCAACATTACCACTAAATCCAGGCCAGATGATCCCTGCCAACACTCAGACTCATCACTGTGGGCTGCATTACAGCGTGATCTTACACAGCACCATCTCGTTCCTACTTCTAGCATTTATCAATAAATTACTATTTTGATCCAGGAGCTCTTCCTCTCTCCAGAAGAAAGTGGTATCTTCAAGGGATGCTTCTACGGGTCCACTTCTTCTCATATTTATAAACACACCATAACTGTAGGAATCTGCTAGAAAATCGTCTATGCCGTCCATCCTTCAGCCATGCTACCACTATGTCTAGATGGGACTACAAAGTGTTATCCAAGACAAAAATTCAGTGTCAAAGTATTTATTGCCCAAATAGCCCTTCCACCTGTCCTTTAGAAAAAGGAAGCAAATCATTGCCCTGCAAGGCAGTTCTGGCCTGTGGACTGCTTCCAAGCCACGCTGCCCTGCATGCTCCAACATATTAGTCATGCCTGCACATACAATATATATATATATATATATATATATACAAGCTGCTAACAGAGATACAAAAGACTGAACGTTAAATAAAAAAGGGAGATAACACAGCAAATCCAATTTAGGCTGAAAAAATACCATCTGTTCCAGTTAAAATTTCTTCCTCATCTGTATTATCATCAGGAGCTCTCAATTTGTTATTTATTACTTCTAGATATGGTTTCAAATATTAGGAGGTTTGCATAAAAGCCACATTACTTATTCAAGCACCACTAGCTGTCACCAGAAGTACCAAAATAAAGTTGAGAGTGATCCACAAGTGAGTTTGGTAAACTTCACAAAATGCAAAGTAATTCTCCCCCTACCTTTATATGTATGTATGCATGTATATATAGGTATATAATTACAATGGCATAATTACAACTATGTCAGCATATCAGAGCACCTCATACTGAAAAATGACCCTTAAAGGCAAATGAAAAGCTTGACCTACAAGAACCATTTCCTTGCACTGGCTAATTACCCTGCTCTGTGATCACCTGTTTAAGCTTTCCTTTGTCACTGCTATTCAAGCTGGTATATTTGATTTACATTTGGCTGCAAGCACTAGGCAGTGGTTAATAATAATACTAATAATCAAAACCAAACGGTAGCCTTGGATGTAAAGTGCCCATGATCGCATGAGGTCAGAAAAAGGGCCATACAACCAGTCCCCCCCCATCTGACTGATAAGAGAACTTAGAGTGCTCACTAGCTGTTAATTAGGAGTTTTGGCAGCAAGGAAAATGAGAATCCAAATGAATCCTAAATGCTGGGATTCTGGAGTTATCAACTCTATAATGCATCAAGAAAAAACTTATTTTGGAGTAGCTACCTGAAAAGTGGTCAAAAACTGGTGAAGAGAACACTTCCAGCATCATTAATTCTATTCTATTAATCAGGTTCTGCCCATCTATTTTTGGTAACTGAAGAGCAGCACATTGGTAGTGGATGATATATACACACACCTGAAGTACTTATGGAAGATCCATCAAAGTGGAACCCCACAAAAGAAAACTTGCTAATTAGTTCCTTATTCTTTCTTTAGTTATAAAGCAGGCTATACAACACTGAATTTACATAAAAATCATAACTAAGATATATCCAGGGCTGTTGCCCATCTCACCCTCCACTGCTTGAGAAAGTTGCTTACACAGGAAAGAAAACTTGCTCTTGGAAGAGATTTAAAGAGTCTCCGCATTAATTTTACACACTGCACTTAGATAACTTGAAATTCAGTCCATGAGCTTTTACAGCCACACACAACCCAAGCAGAACTTTGGCTCTTCACATGACATGCAAGTCACTGCTCTATCACTGAAAAAGTGCATGAGAAAGTTCAAACCATTATTAATTTCTATTTAGAAACAGCAATTTGAAAGCAGCACTCACGTACAAACTTTCTATGCTCTCTTCCCCGACTTTTACTAGAAAACTTTATACCTCTAGACTTGCAAACAGAGTAATTCAGTGATGGAAGCATACCAGTTACTTGGAAAAAGTTCAGGCATGCACACATACCTGAATGTGTGCATTAAGATGAACAGAGGCAGGATACCTCATGTTACCTCAGGATAAGGGAATACAGACAAGCAGTAGCAATGAGTAGCTTTCATGCTCTGTACACCCTTTCGCCTTGCATTAACTTGTTTCTGTGTCACAAAATAAGACACTTACAGCCAAGATTACAAAACTTTATTCTGGACCACTTATTTTTGTTGGAAGGTATTTCAACTATTAATTATGTCACTTCAAAGACAAAGAGGGAGAAAAAATCACATTGTAAAAGTACAAAGCAATGAGAAAATCAGTCAAAGCAGCTCTCAAGCATACTTTTAGAATACCATGGTATACAACTGATCAGTTTATATTAAATACTTCTGAAAGACAGACAGCAAGCTGGCCCAAAGAACCAACAGTGTACAAACTGTGAAAGTCTCCCTGCTAACATAAAGCAGGTTTAAGTGGAAAAAAACAAAACAAACCAGTTTCAGTAGACACTGAAAACCACAGGACTGAAAGCTGTGACAAACACAGATTTCTCATTCCAAGACTCTACATGTTGAGAATAACACAAAGATTTTCCTACAGAGACTGAGGGTGTATGTCCATCATTTATATACACCATGAGCTTTGAAGCTGAGAGCACCTTTCTTTCAGTATTATCAATACAGAGGATCATTAAAGAAATAAGAGGTCACATACAGACTACAACCATTTCAGCATCCTTTCAGGCCACATGACTACTTGTTACCACACCGCATGTTCAAAGATGCAACACGCTACTCTGTGGTCCCCACTGCCAACAAAGAGCTCACTGCAGTCCTGGTTTTGTGCCCATTTGCCTCGCTCCACCTTGCACTTGTCTGGGAGGAGTGAGGAGTCTGAGGTTGGAATCCACCATGGTGAGCTTGGCATCTCCAAGCCACGTCCTGGGACTGGGTTTCAGCTCCCAGTGGCTCACAGGAGGGAAGGCAGAGCTATCCCACTGCCATTGCTGCTGGTGAAAATCTTCCCTGTAATTTGTGTCTTAATTTCTCTACTCTAATGCAAAAGGGATAGTGCACACCCCATATAAAGGCAAGAAAGTTTTGAATAAACTACAAAAGGTTACAAGGCCTTTTTGATACTGCAGGAGCAAATTCAAAAATAACTATGATATTCTCAGGGCTTCTGAAGCAGAACACTTCATGAAAGGCAAACGCACATCTTGAGATGTGAGCAGCTGCTCCAGAAGAGAAAAACTAGCTCCTTGTTCTCCTCTCTCTCTCTCTTTTATTTTTACACAACCTGATTTTGAGAAAAACATTTGGGTTTTCATTACCACAGGAGGGCAGGAGCATGTAACGCTCCTGTCGATTTCGTCTTAGAGAGAGCAGAACAAACAGTGGGAGCTGGAATGCAGAAAGAGCCAAGTCAGAGACCCGGATCGTGATGAAAATTCAGTCCTACCAGTGGAGTTAACTGCTTGTTAATGAAGGCGTATGCATCCCATCTGCTGACTACAGAAGAGCTGGAATGGGTTCAAAAACAGCCCAAGTCAGGCATACCATCAAATATATGATGTGAACATTGCGATCCATGCTCAGAAGTTTACCCCATGGATTTTGGCAGGGCCGAGGGCAGACCCAAGACACACATGGGCACTGAGGTGACAGGACACGAACCGTGTCCTTGCCACGCGTTAACTGTCACTGCCCGGTGAGAACAGGAATCCTTCCAGCGGAATTTGTTTATTCATTAATTCTGATTTCAGGAGAAAGTTCTGGCTTGCACCCAGCAGCTAATTGGTTCAATAAAGAGCATCTCGGTTTAGAAGAAGAAAACATGATACTACAGTGAGAGCGTGTAACTGAAACCTCGATGTCTGGGTATGACTTAGGGCTTCTCCAAAGAGAGCTGCACTGCAAAGAGCCAGTTTTAAAAGACAAGACAGGATACAGTCTAAATGCAAGAAACAACTACCAACATTTATCTGAAGACTTCTTATGGGGAAGAGAAAAGAGAAATTATTACTGTCCCTAATGATGACCCAAAACACAGAAAATAAATTTATGGATGAAGTCACGGGGGGAAAAAAAAATGCAGCTTGTTGTATTTAAATTCTGAATTACAACTCATAGGTATAATATTTAAACAACTGCTCCCTCCTAGCTAGGACTGCCACACACAATATGCTAAAAGCAAAGCTGCCAAACAATTAAGTATTCCAAAAAGCAAATATGTAGCCCACCGTGAAAAACAAATATGATAACCTGAAATCTGTGATCATCCGCACACTGTCAGAGAGTTCAAAAGAGCTGGAGGGACTTACCAAAATAAACTCTGCTGCACAAAGACAAGCTCCCAGGTATCCTAATATGTGCTATTTACTAATATGAATTTCCCTTTTCACAAAAAGGAAAAATCTAGAATTTTAAATTCAATAAAGCTTATGCAACTGCCAGTATTATAAAATTCTCTTTAATAAGTAATATTTTTGATTTTCTAAGTACTGAACAATAGCCATTACATTTGAAGAACTATTAGAAAAGTAATTGTCACAGATTTAACATATTAACAAGAATATTTGAGCTGAGGCTTCATTTAACCCATACATCCCTTCAATAAGAAATTCGTGCAAATCACTTGAAATTATGCATATTATATAGGATTTTTCTTGGCTTTAGACCCTTTGATTGTACAATCATTTCTCTACATGAAACATTTTTAAAAGTCATGTACTCTAATGTGCTACATCAGAAGCAACAGCAAAATGGGTTTTCATGGTAAGTCCTTCATATTCTGCTGTGATCAGCATTTTGCAGGACTACACAGATAGATTCTCTGTTAGCCCTTCACTTCCTTGTTTAGGAGGTCACTTTTTTTGCACGATTTCTTTTTATATAGATCTATTTTTGACTGCAGTGGACTTTTGTTTACATATTAAGCCACCTGATGCCTCCAGGACACATATAGTTTGCTAGTGAAGTCATTTTCTCTCTGCTACACACAGTGACTCCGTGTAACTACACACTTCTAAACAGGAGTTGGTATTTGCAGCAATCTGCAAAAGACTCCTGGCTGTGCAGTTATCCCTTGGAATTAAAAGAAAAGCACAGTTCTGCTTTTCTGCAGTGGAGGGGGAAGGGGAATATAACGGAGCACAAAACTCTAACATCACAATTTCAGAAATACAACTGTTCATCTAATGAAGAGAGCAACGATCGCTCAATTATTTCTTTGCCTTGGACAGCTGCAGGTTGATGGGGGGATGTTGAGTTGGGAGAGAAGCACTGAGAGAGGTGATACGGTTTAATTTTTTTTTTAATGAGGATGGAATGATGCTAGATTAGGTCTAACACAAAAAAATAAGACCGATGCTAAGAGTCTGAACCTTTCCATGGCACAATGCACTTTACTCAGCACCTGCAGTCGCACTGTATGCAGAGCTTTAGCTAATTATCCACAGATTTGCTACAACCTTCATTACTGTGCAATATAAGCTTTGTGACACACTGAATAGCTTTCTTTGGTTAAAAAAAAAAAATCTATGCAACAGTTAAAAAAAGCATTTTTTTTGCTCTAAATATTTTGACACAACATGAGTATTTCCTCCCAGGACAATTCTCAATAACCACGATTAATGCTGTGTATTACAAAACAGATCATAACTTTCAGCATCAAAAAAAATTACAACAGTCAGAAATCTTATTATATAGGAGACTGGACAGTTCACGTGCTACAATTACACAGACTACCACTACCGGCAGTCACAGGACAGAAGCCTCATAACAAAGAGAAAGCAAAACCCCCTATTTGCCAAGATTTAGATGGCTGAGCACAGGCAAGAGAAAGGAAAAGGAAAAGAGAGAAGTCTGACTCTCCACTATCATTGCTGCACCTTGGCTACAAATAAATATTGGGCCCTGGTTGTTTTGGCTGCCAGTCAAGTATTTCTTCATAAAAGTAATAAATACACTTACTTTTCTTCCCAGTCAACACAACATGCCAGACCAATGGATTGTAGTGACCATTCAAACTGTTATGAAACAACTCTTCAATTTCTGATTTAATACTAATTCCTATTAGGATGTAGACACCGAAAACACAGATCTAAGAACAACAGCAAATCCTAAAGTGGTTTTGCCATATTTTTTGAAGTACTAAACCAACATTATCTGTAATGTCTAATAGATAATTAAAATACATATATATTTGTATCTGAAGTATAGATACACTACAGTTTAGTGTTCACAGGTACTGGTGTTTCAAGATTATTTTTATTTTTTTACATAACATTATTTAACCTTGCATTTTCATACCTATCACTACCAATAATTATTCTAAACTTCTAATAGAGACAATTTTTTGACAGGATAAGTGTTAAAAGTACTGTATTATAGTAACAGATACGTTGTTTGCAGCATTATGCAGAATACTTCATATGTAAGTGAATCATCAATCATCATACAGAAGTCCCAAATAAATTTAGGATTCTCGCAATACTATCACTTACTGTTTCAGAAAACAGTTTTTATAATTTTAATTCTTACAACAAGCTCATTCTGCATATCCTTAACCTGAATAACTCATACTGCTTTAATACATGCAAACAAGTGGAAGAGTGACAAGCTACTAACATCAGATATATTTAAAAAAAAACCCTAACATTTGATCTAAACATCCCTTTCTTGCTGCCGTTTTCATACACGAAGCCAAGTAAGACAGAGTGACCCCTAAGATTAAAACTGATTAGCCAAAAAATATAAATAATAATTCGTGTACCACCCTTCCCAAAATTTGACGCATTACATTAATAACAAGTCTATAGCCACAAGAAAAGCTGGCATTCTCTGCTATTAGAAAGTCTCTATGCATCTATTAATCACTAGGAGTCAAGTACGTGATACTAATCACTGTTCTGTTTAACAACTCCGTAAAGCAAACTTTTGACAGACAGGTGATGGCAATCTGCCACCAATTCCCAAAAAGAGTGTCTGCTTTCAGTCACATCCCTGTATCGACACTTTCAGTAAGTGAACAAATGTTTCAGCACCAAAACAATGGTGGCACAATGTTTCACATTCCTTATGCTGAAAATATTCTCACAGACATCCATAGGATTTCTGGAATTAATGCAAAGCGAAATCTCAAGCAAACATGTTTTGCAACCCCAAATATAGTGAGTTTAGAAATAGTTGGTGAAAAACTGCTCAAGCTTGAATTTTTTTTGCCTCCAAGTGCATGTATCAACCTGTGGGCTGAAAGGAGTGGGAGACTAGAACATGGCTAAGTTAAAATTGCACCTCATCACAAACAAGCCTCACTATTTAATAAGGATGCACTTCAGAACCCCTCTCCGAAGCAATACCAACCACGAACGAGATCCGTGCTACAGAAAGAACCTATTTTAAAGCCTAGCAGTCAAAGCAGTGAGTGAATTGAGATGTGCTGCAATATTTATGCAGCCATTATAATGCAAATGCGGAAGGTATTAGAAAGGCTATTTGCATTGGTGCACAGCCCCTTCAGTCTGCGCACAATGCCGACAGAAAGAACAATTAGGATGCATGCATAACAAAAAGCCTCCGACCACAGGGTAGGCAGGTCCACTGAACCAGATACAATATCTACAGGATCAACAGGGCTCCACGGAAATACCGTCTGCTGGGTCACACCATACCCCTTGTTCATACTTAGAATATGAAGCGTCCTTGGGCACAAAAGCACGTAGGGGATTAGCACAGCGAAGGTGAGAGCAAGCTACAGCCAATTTAATGCGAGCACCAACCTCATGCCTCACAAGACAGCAGCTGGGCTGGAGCACAGCTCGGTCCCCAGGGCTGCCCCTCTCGGCAAAACCCCACCACCACTAACAGCAGCAAACTTTCAACTAGGCTAAAAAATGATAAATTAAAAACGGGTACATACTTTCCTGTGGCAAAAAAAACGCTCTCCAGCACTTGCTGTGACAGAAAGGGAGGCAGGCGTGCAAACAGGATCTAATGCACATCCACTCTGAGAACAGACTATGCTTTTGCAGAGAAAGCAAAAAGCAAACTAACAGACTCAAGTATTGCCTTTTTTCTTTTCAACGTGTACACCTTAATGGTAAAACAATACTAAAAGGACCAAGTACACAGGCAAGCCAGATTGTTTTAAAAAGTTCTTTGACCGTGCACCCCAGTATTTATCCACATGAATTCACAGCCTCTTAATACATCCTCACACCAGTCAGCATGTCTACAATTATGTGATGGGCTCTGATCTCTCACGTATTTCTCTTGTAGAGCTACAGATAAAGTACTTCTTAAACTATGACAATCTTAAAACAGTCTAAAATCACCATGCGGCACAAACTTATTTTTTTTAAAGAAATTAGAAACTGTACATAATTTCTATTAAAAAGTTACATTACCTGGAGATTAATGAAGAAAAAATTCTTAGTCATTAAAATTCCCTTTTCCTCCAGAGACCTGGATATACTGAAAATGCCTTTAATGAACTGAATTTGATGTTGGAGAATTCCCAGATTTGTAATAGTACGTGATGTGTATCTCACAACAGAGTCCAGGCAAAGCAATGCAGCAAAAAACAAGCAAATAAGGTCAACGGCTAATACTGCAAACATTAGCTCGCTTATTTTAACAACCTGTTACATTTTATCCTGGTCCATTTTGTAACACAGCAAGACCACTCCACCAAACAGACTAGACTATGTCAGCCAGTACAGTTTCCACGCAAAGGAGAGTTCTTTTTATCTGTACAATCAGTTGTAACTGGCTTTTTAATCTTCAACTACTGCGTCCTCCCCAGCCCTTTCACACACACACAAACCCACCAAAAAGAGAGACAGAAATATCTCCTCTGAGATGCAGTTGCATGCAGTAAAAATAAATACAAGGTATTACGACAACAGAGCGGAAAGCAAGCCTCACTTCAATTAAAAGAGCATCCACTGAAAAATAAAATCAAAAGCAATGAGCCTCGAAGTGTTCTGGGTGAGAAATGCCACTGGCCAAGCTGAACGGGAGGGTATGGCGGGCTGGACATGAGGACATGGCACCGGCTTTTCCTGCACCCAGGAAAAGCACAGACACCCCAAACCCAGGCACTGGGGAAGGCAGGGGCAAGGTGGGCATCAGGAACAGCCATCCCGGGGACTGTGGCAGGACATGGGAAGGGGCAACGCTGCCTTCCCCTCCTGCGCACTCAAGTTTTCATCTTTCCTCAGACACGAAGGAGAACCTGCTCCTAGGTAGACACGGCTCCTTCCTAGCACCCACCCAAATTCTCCACAATGGTGTTTTGGAACCACTGAGATCTCTTAACTCAGTTTTATTTCCTTACTACCATACTAAACCTTCCCAAAACAGAGCTTTGTTATTTACTGGGCTTCCTCAGCCTTGTCAAGAAGGAATCACAGAATGTGATCCTTCTCATTCCGAATATGCAGAAGATGCTTTGACAGCCGTAATTCAATTACCACGCATGAGCACCGTGCCCACATGCAAGCACCTGCAGCCACCTATTTCAGGGGTGCCGGACACAGGTCAGCAGCTGCCAGCTCGCGCGGTGACAAGCCAGGACTGCCACACGCACACTGCCCCAGCAGAAACATGCTTTTCTAGAAAGCCACAGCCAAGTCACAATCAATCCAAGGGTTTCCTAAAGGGCACACGCACAGCAGTGATCTTCCAAGCAATTAATCTCTGTACATAGGCTAACAGCGCAGGAAGACAGCTGGAGAAAATATTCCTCGTCTGAAGGAATCCCTTCAATCACACAAAATTCCTGGAGGAGAATACACCCGTCAGTGCGATTTAAGTGTCAACATAACAAAGGAACGCCCCTCCCAGCACCTCCTGCCTTACAGATATGTCACGCTGGAAAGGAAAAACTACACCGGGAACAGCAGCTATTCGCAACCAGCACTGTTCATCGACCCTCCCTTGCCATCACCCAAACAAAAAATGCTGGGGATTGTTTCTAGAAAGAGCAAATAGAGGGACGTGGCAGAACACAGCATCCTCTTTGAGGATCCCTCGGTATTCCTCAAAGGAAGATTGTGGACACAAGGAGAGCTTTGTCTGGAATCATCTTCGTGTATTACAAGGTTACATATAAAATTAGTTTTGCCTGATATACATGTTTTGCCTTGCCACTTGTGCAGAAATGCTGATGGCTGACAAACAGCCTAAAGTTAAAGGACTACGACTTCAAATTAGTAAAATAATCTCCCATTTTACTCATCCAGACCAAAGAATAATTACATAGAAAAAAAAACCAGTCAAATCCAAATCATTCAAGGGGAATTAAGAGGATGAGGGTGTTACTAAAATTAAAATGTACGCACAGTAGTGTAATAACAAATTCATAAGATACTGTAAATCTTTCCCAAAACCAGACTAGGTTTATATCAAGATCACCATACAACATATGCCTGAAATATGGCTGTAAATAAGTGTGATTTAATTTGACCACCACCTACTTTAAGCCCTTGATTTTATAAATAGAAGTATATCATAATTACTAGTGATTTAAAAAAAAAAAACAATACACACAGTTTAAAAGGTAAAAAGAGCGATATATAAAGTCAAACAGGCAAACAAGAAACAGTAGAAAATTAAGACCCTGAAGGTAATTACCAAAACCATCTTAATTTCTATTTTGATAGTCCAAAAAAATCCCCACCAAGTACTGCAGCAATGACAATACACACAATTGCAACTCCTCGATCATGAATATACTGCCTCAAAACTGTCTGCACATGTACAGAACTCAATGCTTCCACAGTCCCATCTCAAAAACACAACTTAAAAATTACCAGTACTATTTCGGCACTTCGCAATTGTTTTCTCACACACTGTGACTTTTTATTCCATGTCCATACCTGCTCCTAAATAGGATGGACAAGTGGAGCAGCAACACAGTTTCACCAAACTTCAGTTCTGCTGAATTTCTGTGCAGCTCACGCCCAGTCGCAATTTTAGTCAACGCGGCCGTTCACCTTACTAAGGTTACTACCGCTTTTGAAGCATTTCCTAGAGAAAGACACGAACAACTCGGTGAAGACGCCTTCTACAGCCACAAATACACGCGGGAAGCTGTCACACCGCTTTTCTCTGTCACACCTCTCTGTTTTAAATACCAGGAAAATCACCTGGCTAGACAGGAAGGCGACGACTTTTGAAACGAGATTCTGTCTCTGTGGCTCCATCAGAACTGCCACAATAAATACATCGGGTGAAACAGGAAAAGAGCCTCACGCCTATGCGAGAGGGTGGGGGACCGCACTGACACAGGCAGAGGCAGCTGTAATCATTACCCGCACGCCGGTAATCATTACCCTGAGCGCCAGTGCCACTACACACACGCCAGCCCGCTTCAATTTCTCTGTGCCAGCTCCCGGCACCGAGAGCTGGCGGGGAGGACGAGAGGTGAGGCTGTGAAACGGAGCTTCCTCCTTTCTTTTTGTTGTTATTGTTGTTGTTGTTGTGGCGGTCGCTGCCATCGCCCGGCGGCGCGGGGCAGCCCCGCGGGGGCGATGGCCACCCCCGGCCCGCCCCACCTGCG
>VZTI01004285.1:1041801-1053786 GCA_013397865.1 Struthidea cinerea
CGCGCTCGGCTCCCGCTCCGCGCCCGGCCCTGCCCTGCCGGCCACCGTCTGTGCGCACCGAGCCGTCACGGGACCGCCCGCCCACGGACCTCCCGCGGCACTCGGGGCGGGACCGCCGAGCGCGGACACCGAGCGCTTCCAGGTTACGGCGGAAGCGCCGCGTTGCCAGTGGCGACGGCGGGAGCGGGGCCGTGCGGGGCCGAGCGCTCCCGGAGCTCGGGCCGGCTCCTCGCGGGGCTCGGGCAGGGCTCCCCTGCGCTGTCCCAGCGCCGATCGCGGGTCCCGTGGGTCCCCGGCCCCGCACACCCCGCTGAAAGCTGCCGTCGTGCCAGCGCTGCCGAGATGTCCCCGGGTGAGGAGAGCAGCCCGTAGCTCCGTTGGTGACCCACTGCAACTCATTAAAGTGTTTCAACAAACAGGAAGTGTTTTCCTGCCATTCCAACCGCGGAACCGGCGAGTTGGCCCCCGGCGCAGCCAGGATCGGGAATTCTGGTGGGATGCGGTGGTGTGGAGCAGCTCTCCTCAGTGCTGGACGCTCAGGGCACAGCCACCCGCTCTTGCTGCAAGGCACCTTTAGCTGCTGAGACACCGCCAAAGAGATGGACATGGGGACCGCGGCACTCCCGTGTCTCCTTTCTCGACAAAATCGGGACCATCCCCAGCTGGCAACTACTGTAACCTCGGACCAGTGTGCTGACTCTTCTTTCTGTAGCAGATACCTGAGGCTAAGCCCAACCAAGCTGCCCTTGCAAGGGATACGTGGGAGCTGCAAGAAAGGGCAGCAGCCATGCAGAAGGTGACAACCACACCTCTGTGTAGACAAATACACTCAAGTGTGACAGAGCACCTGCCATCAGTCGCCCTTTCATTTCGGATGGGCTTTAAAAGCAAGTTCTTTGACGACTTGTTAGAACAGATCTTTCAGTATTTTGCTGAGAAAGGTTTAGCTTTTTAATGCTAAGTTCTCAGGTGGTTGCAATCAGTTCCCCTTTCAAGCCTACAAGGATTCTGCACTGCAGTAGTATCTCAACTTCATAATTTCTAAAATATGTTCAAATTAATAGGAGTCTACCAATTGATCTCAGTACTTGCTGGTCTGGACTGGTCCCACGGGCTCCCGTTCAGCAGCTACTTCAGCAAAATCAAAACCAGGAGTAAATTTGGGAGCCATTTCCTACATCACATAGTCAAATCTGAGTATCTGCTATTTCCATCCGATTTTTTACAACTATTGGCAATCATTTGGGCTGGTTTCAGTGAAATAAGGCTATTCACATTCAATTATCAAATACCAAAATTCTGCCAATTGCCTTTGTGTGCATCTGTGGCAAACCAGACAGTTCAATGTGGTTATGTGGGCTTTTACTAATAAATGCTGGACAGCATTAAAAGCAGAATTGGCTTTTTGGTGTATTGGATCACAAGACAGAAACCAGTTGAAATTTCCTAGTGACAATATTTCTTACAATAACTGGATGTTTATTTGCTGTTATTAATCAGTAAAACTTCATTGTGGACAGTGCAGGATCCTCTGTATGACATGGAAATACACACTGCATTGAGAGCTGGGAATCTGAAATAAATGTTTCTTGTGTGACTTAATTGAACACAGTTATTTGCATTAAAAGACTGTAGCGCTCTAGGGAGGATCTGAATGTTTTGTTGACCGTGCACCTTTACATTTCTCACGCTCTTTGTGTGCAAAGTGTCACTGCCCAGTTGCCTTAGCATCGAGAGATTTACAAAGGATATGTGCTACATGTACTCTGGTTCTGTTAGAGATTCTACTTCTGTTTCTACTCGCTTTGCTTTCAAAAATATTATCTGAAATCTAAAGAAATGTTACTTTATACTCAAAACCCCTGATTTGTTCTGAAAAGCTGATATAAAGCAGAGCAGGACAGTTGTCACAAGAGATAAAGCAGCCAAGAAATTTACACTGGTAACTCCACCCTTCTGCTGCAAATCCTTAAATATGTCATATGAGATTAGACTGATACTATGGTAATACTCGTGCCAACAATCAGAACTAACAGACATTTTTGCAAAGGCAGAATTCATGCATGGAAGATTTGTTTTTAATCTGCCCAAATGGAGTAGTTAATTTTATACCCTCCTACTGGATGCTGGAAAGCTCAGCTCCAACCTACTCCCAGTCTCCACCAGCACTGTTTGTCCCCAGATCTCATTGGCACAGACCTGTCCCAGAGCAGAAGGTGAATATAAGAGTTCACAATCCTTACAAGTATTAGTTAAGAGTCTCTCAGGATCAGGAGACTTTGCTGACAGGCCTGTATTCTGAACCTTATGGTACTGTGACTGAGCACCTCTCCATAAGATAAATCCACAGACAGCAAGTCAGAGGTTCCTCAGTCTTTGTTGCCCCAGAAAACCCACAGGACTGTACAAGGACCTTGAATTATTGCCATCCACACTGAAATGAGCGGGAGGAGAAATATAATTAAAGAGCATTTCATAACCTACATAGTTCTGAATTAAGGTTTCAGTGGCAATTTCATTTGGACATTGCCTAACTTTTAAATGCTTTGCTTTGCAGCATTCATAATGTTCCTGTAACACCTCTAGCATTTCCTGTGCTCCTGAAAAGGACAACTGTTGGTGCAGGACCACGCAGCATCACAGCACCTCCACAGGCCATCAGCTGTGCTGGCACCTTTGTGTGTCCAGCACAGACTTCTGAGCCTTTTACTGAAAGAGAAACAGCAGCAGTGGACTGTTATCCTCCATCCAGACCAGCAGCAGAGGGGAATGAGTGTTGGAATTTGGATTATTCAGTGGATTCATAAGACCATTCCTAAGGCTATTTAGTATTTACACAGTTGTTCCAAGCATGTTTGTACAAACAGGGTGATTTATTAGGAGCTAGCTCTTACCCAATGAACTAAAATAAAGCAATTAATTAGTTAAGCTTGCTTAAGCCAACCACAAGATCAATCCAGCAACTTCAGAATCATCTTTGACCAAATTCAGATACCTCTGATATATAGTCCCACTTGCCTTTACTTAATTTAGTGGCTGCCAGACTAATGAATTGAACCTTTCTCTCTCGCTCATGTGGCCTTTTCACTACCTCCTCCCAACTGTAAAATTTTTGTCATCCAACTACCCGAAAGCCTGCTCTCCTCCCCCAGGCAGGCAGCTGCTGCTGCCTCAGCCAAGGACACTCAGCTCCAGTCGTTTCTGTGCTGCTGCTGGGGCAGACAGCACAAGAGGCAAATTCTTTGCTGGCTGAGCCAGCATGAAGACCAGCCTCAGGGAAGCTCTGTTCCACTTCCAGGTCTGCAAGTCAGGATGTCCCAGCAAGCACAGCCCATTGTGCCCCTTTCTACCCACATACCCCTCTGCTCTGCCCTGTGTGGGGCTGCTTCCCACAGCTCTCCCTTGCTACTCTGTTCCCTCTCTGCTGCCTGTGCCTGACCTCCACTCTCAGACTTGGATCACCTGTTCCTTCCCCAGACTGTCCCTCCTTCCTTAATCTCCAACAGGACCTCCAACTTTGGTTCCCCACGCCAGGTCCTAGTCCAGTCTCTTGTCTGGTTCTTCACATCACTGCCTATCCCCCTGACTTTCCACTTTCCTCCTCCTTCTTTCCTTGCACTAAAATTCTGTTGTGTCTTCTGTCTGCCAGTTCCTTGCCAACCAGTCTCAACATAAAACTCCTCTAATTCCCAGTTGTTCTTTCGTTCTTTCCGTATCTCAGTCTCCCACTATCATGTCTCAAATCTCCAAATTCCGTCCTAGGTTTCACCTTCCTCTCATCTATACCTCAGTCTATCCAGACCTTCCTGCCATATCCTATTCCTTTCCCTTGAATTGTCAGTTAACCAGATGTTTGGCTTCAGTCTCTTGGCCAAGGGTTGCAAGGGGTTTAGTTATTCTGGGGGAGAGGGGCATGTTTTGAAGGCTGATGGCACAACAAATCCCGCTTCATTTTGTGAGCACCATACCCATCATGGAAATAGTGTATGCCTTTGTCATTCTTTTCTGTCTTCCCCTCGAATGGCACCTTGGCTCCACTGCCTTTATTAAGAGTAGATAAAAACTGGGAAGGCTGGGCCACTTGGCAGAAGGGGAGAGAGGAGGGCACAGAAACCAAACCTGGAGGATGCACATGGAGAGTCAGAGCCCTTGTCAATGTCTAGAAGCTGATACTCAATGCAGTGGCTGACACCAAGCTCTGTCCCATGGAAATCAGACTCTGACCCCCCAGAGCAAAAGCTTCTGCTTGGGGCAAGATGCCTTTGCAATACAAAGAAGGCGGAACCTTAAAATGTGGTTCTCTGTTGAAGGACTACAGTACAGTAAGATGTTGCTATTTTTACTGTCTCTTCCTTTTATCTATTCAGAGCCAGGTCTGCTTACTTGAGTGACAAGAAGTTATTTTTGCTTTTTTCTCCAATTGTTTTTACAAAGCAAATGTGTGATAAAAGGACAGAGTACCTGTGTTCTCAAAAACAAGCAGCACAATTTAGGATTTTAGAACTACCATGTAAAAACTAATTCTGGTCCTGCCAGCTTCTGCTTCCAACTCATTAGCCACCTATCCATGTCTGTTAGCAATTTTTTAAACAGGCTTCCTAGGTCTTACAAGAGCTCTTCCAGGTGGAAAGACAGGACATATCAGCACTGAAACAGCACATCCAGAATGTCATGCATGAAGTTATTTTCTTATTTACCTGTATGCACACAAACTTCTTCCATTATGTGCTGTGTCCCAACTGCCCCAAGGCCAGCAGTTCTTAAGTTTGTTTAGTGCAAGAGAAAACTGCAAATCCAGCAGGCTATCAAGCAAGCTAATCTTCAGTTATACAAACGGAGAGTCAACCAGTTCAAACAATTTATCTTTCAAAGTCAACACAACAAACAACAGAAACAAGCAAGAGCTTCTTCATTCACAACAGACAATAAACTGTACTTTTTAGTGTAGCTATTCTAGGCAGGATAGTAACAGCTGTTAGAAACTCCTGTTTTTCTCTGCAGTGAAAGACAGGGCAAATTAAAGGCTTCAGTTGCCTGTACTTTGAAAGGGGAGAAAGACCAGAATGAAAAACTCAGTTAAACTGAAACAGATGCTGATTATTCCAGCTCCAGTCAGGACATCCCTGAAGAAACCAACCTTTCTTGATTTCTTTTCTGGTACTTGCAAATCCATTTCTGACATGCCAGGGTAACTCAAAAGGACAAAGCAGGATCCAACAGGACACTCTGTGTTCTGGTAGACAAGCTCTTAGCTTTGGTCTGCAGCACCTGAATTTCAGTAGGTAGTGTGCCTACCAAGGACTAACCACATCCAGGTCTAGTATAACTCCCACAACTAAGGGGCAAGAGGGGATGAGTACTCTCAAAAGTGAATTTAAATCTACAGAGGTTGAGCTTCCTCTGTAGTCAATAAGATAAGCCTATGCTTAGGCACTCTGAATCATATTCTGAAGAAATCACTTTTTCCATTGACCTCATGCAGACCCTGGGGAGTTGAGCTTTCCAAGGGAAAAGCCACTTCCTCCCCAGGAAAGTGTATTCAAGTCTAAGTGGCCCTGGGCTCACCAGCTTTTCACATGCCTCATGTTGCTCTGGGACTCGGGAGCTGCTCGAGTGCTGTAGGTCTGTGCCTGCAGGTGGTACAAGGCATCTCCTACCATTGTACCTGTTTCCTTTGGCTCTCATGGAAGTCTTCTAAAACTGGCTGGCACCAGTACTGTGGTCTGGTGTGGCTCAGATTTCATTTACACTGCATGTTGTTTCATGCCTTCAGAGATCCACGGAGATTAGTACCAGGCTGACTGGAATGGCACGGTGCATAGGAATGCAAGTGCAGCCCAAGTTTTTCTCTGCTGAACTTCATACAAGGGCATATCCTGACTCCATTCCACATAAAAGAAGGATCAGGCTTCCACTTCCCAGTTCTCCTCTCTGATCTTACAGTTCTCAGCAGCCACAACAGAGTGGCAGTGTAGCCTCTTCTTCTGAGAGAGAGCCTGACCACAACCAGTTCTGAACGGTATCATTTCTAGCTGATAAAGGTGAGAAGCCAAAGGAAGGAGGCTCCCGCAGTAGCCAAGAAAGGGGAAAGGTCTCTGAGGGTGGTGGCTCCAGCAAGGCAGAACAACTTTATTACAAGTTTTTTTGAGATTGCTGTAAACTCACCTGTGTCCTAAAAGTGGCTGGGAGTGGCAGCACGTCCATGCTGAGCTCTGTGAAACAGCAGCCCCTGCCCAGGCACGTATCACTGCCAGCAGGTTAACCCAGGCCACAGGCACAAGCAGTTTTCCTTGGGATTACAGCTTGTCACTGCCGCAAGCTCTGCTGCCTGAAATGTGGAAGAAGATGAAGATCAGCTGAATAGGAGAGTCTCCAGGAAAACAAACAAACAAACACAACCCTCGTTCGCATCCTCACAATCAGAAAAATATTCTTTAAAAGTGACCCAGGAAGAAAAAGTTGAATTTGAATAAAATATTTGCCTGTTGGTCTTAATAGCTGCAGCTCTGCTATTTTCTCTTCCTCTTCCAGAGTGCCAGCAGAGATTGAGTGCTGGAGCCAGGGATGTATTTCCTGAAGGGTGACAAATAGCAATAAAGCCTAAAGTCAATTCCACATTGAAATTCTTACATAAATTGCTCCTTCCTGAAGAAAAGAGATGGATGAAAAATATAATCAGAAAGTAATATGAAATAAGTAATTCTACAGTTCAGTTACAGGAAGTGAAAAGAACAACCCCAACAATTGGTCAGCGAGCCAGGCATTACAGGGAGTACACCTATAAAGGGAGGTTTCAGCTGAGGATTTCTAAATGAAACTTTGAAAACTGAATCATTCAGGTGCAGATAGATCTTCCAAAAGGAGATCATGAAACTCCTTCTGCCCAGAGCCATGAAAACTAGAGCAGAGTGAGTGCCAGCAACCCTAACATTTATGATTATTGTGGTAGTACGCAGGAGCCTTGATCTTTGTGTGGGGGGCTGTACAAGAAGAGTGTTCTGATTCAGAGGCTGAAAGCCAAGTGTAAGACCAGAAAAATGACACATATTTGTCACAGGCACAGGGAGCATGAGGAGAGAAAAGCAGTCAGAGTGCTGCCAAGCTTTTTTATAGGCCATACGGACAAGGAGACTGTTGGAGAGAGCTCAGAAAGATTATTTTTTCAACACACATTATTAAGAGCCTGGTTGCAAGGCTGGGAGGAAGCACAGAGATGTTTGAAATGGCAGCAAGTAGGCAGTGGAACTGGTCATCACAAGCTGATCTTGGGAAGAGAGCTGATATCCCAGTAATACTCTGGAACAGATGAACAGGGATGGGCTAGGGAAAGACGGATCTTGAAAAGGAAGGAGCGACACAGAGCGAAGGGCTGAGAACAGTCCTGCATTGTGAGGACAAGGGCTTGGTTATCCAAGAGTTTTCTTCCCCTCTCTTGTTTCTCAGGGGGAGGAGCGATGTTTCAAGGGAGAATAATACAATCATTTGACTGTGTTGAGAGATTTATGGTTTGACTTTACCACGTGTTAAAATATTGATTCTCTTTCTAACATATGCTTGAGACAGTGACAATAGCTTTTCTATATAAAAGACTGACTTCTGCAAACAAAAGGTGGGACTTCATAGTAGGATGCAGCGAGGATGGGTAAAAACAAAGTGATGTAAGTGAAGCACAAGTCTCGATTTTCTTCCACTCAATTAAATAAAGATAGCGAGAGAGACACGGAGCAGTGTGTGGCAGTGAGAAGCTGGAATAATTAAACAATAATCTGACAGACGGTGCACTTACGGGCAATTACAGCAAGCCTCTGCTGGCAGTCCAGGGCACGAGGCCAAAGACTTGAGCGATTCAAACCCCACAAGTAGAGCAGCAACCTCCTAGAAATGCCAGTGTAGAGCATTTTAGGAGCCCCAAATGGGACTTACATGGAGCCAGGTCTCTGCATTTACCAGGTGTGAGCAGGAAGAGCAGCCTGTCAAAAAGCTGTTTCTGTGTCCCTTGGATAACGCATTGCCAGGCACGTCTCCTTGCCTTTGCATACAGCTTGAGGATCCCACTGCATCAAACAACAAACTTAAAATAAGTATATTCAGAAAGCTCAACTAAAAGAAACCATTTGTCTGTCAACTCCCTTTCAAAAACAAGGACTGGGTTAAACACCAAGCTATCAAGCTTCAGGCTCTGAAGGCATTTAGGATTCCCGCAGGGAGCCACACCAGGCTTTCTGTTCCCTGCCTTACCCCACCCAATAAACCCAAACCACCTTCCTCCTCAGTCTCTGAAGCTGGGCTCTGTGTCCCATGGTACCACTCAGCAGCTTCAGGGACAACTGCATGAAATCTGCAGGTGTATTTCTGAAAGCACTGGGATGGCATTGTTCAACAAATGCTGGCACACTGCATTTCTGATCTTGTCAGCACATAGAGAGGTGAAACAAGCTCTAGATTTTTAGAAAAAAAGAAAAGAGGGTGAGATCCAAGTGGAAAGCAAACACAGATCAGGTGCTGTTAAAAGCTTCTTAAAGTGTCAACAAAATATTTACTTAAACTCAGAACAGAAAGTCACCTTCAAGATGGGTAGTTCTCATCAAAGTGGCTTTATTCTTAAACACCCCATGTCTGGAGCTACATGATTATACAGGACTCTGAACCAAATTTTTGCTTTTTAAAGTAAGGACTTGATTCCAGGCTTTTTTGTCATATGGAAAACATGAACTTGAAAGGCTCAAAAAGCAGAAGGAAAATAAAAAGCATTAAAAACGTATAAAGGCAAAAACCAAGCCTCATAAACAAATGGGACTGGCAACATTGCTTCACCTAAATGCTTTTTTCTTCTACTTAGTAGGAGATGTTTCTCAAGACTTGAAATAAGTGTTGTTTTGTATCTGCAGGGCTTTCAGCAAGTGGCTGCCAAATTACGAAACCCTCTGGATTCCAGCAATGCACATCTCTGCTGTCTGCTGCACTCGGAGTATCTGGGAACGGGAGGAGGAAAACAAGCTTATCATTTATAAAATTATTGCTGGTTTTGTGGTTGTGAGGCTCTCTGCAGTGCACAAGAATAACTTGTTTGTGACATCAGTAAAATAAGGATGTGCAACCTAGAGCACGTTGTCCTCTCCATGGATACCACGCTTACGCTTTCTCAAATAACACTGGGTTTCATCCCAAGGTTGAGTCTCAGGACTCTGGGAAGCTTCGTATCATGGGGACACAACTTGAGACCTGGGCACAAGGACAGTCTTGTTCTGACTTCTCCAGCCCCACGGAGTGGCACCACGATAATGCACTGACTCAGCACAGTCCCACTGCAAGTGCACGGTGCTTTTCCCAGATGGAAGGGGTTTGGCAAACAGCTTCCTAGCTCTTCCTGACAACTGGAAAGGCCCACGAGAGAAATGAATGGGTGCTCGAGCACATGTCAACCCCAGAGGCCAAAGAGGTCAAAAAATGGCGTATAACTATGCTTTCTTTAGCAGAAGATACTGGATCCCTCATATGTAACTGGAAAACTCACAATTTTTCTTGATTCTCTTCCAAGAAAACAAGGGGAATTAGGTCCTCTATGAAATGCTTTTCCCTCCTCTTAACTATAGCCAACACCGTTCTAGTGAATAAATACCAGCCTCACTCAAAACTAAACCCAGTCTTGTTTTTAAGGCGCTTTGCAAAGTAGGATATTAAGCTGCATGCCCATGCCTCCCTCCCCTCTCTCATCCAGATCTCCCAGTCATGAAGGTGGTAACTATGATTTTTTTCCCAGGAAAGGAAAAAAAGGAAGGAGGTGTCTTAAAAATAGACTTACTAGAAACTGTTGAAAACAACCTCCACAATCACGCCTGTCCCAGTGCTATCAGCTTTCTAGATAGGCTGCCAAGCTGGCGTTTGAGTAGCTAAGAAAATGGATCTAGTACAGGATGTCAGACTCCTCAGTCACTAAAATGCTCAAGTAAAAAACTCAGTTGACCATTGTTTCTTATCACCAAGCAAACAAACCCCGTTGGCAGGAAAACTGCTTTTGGAAAATGATTCCCTGCACGACTGAGATGGGCTCCAAATGCCAGTGCTCACATAATGCTGGACTCCAGGTGGCCATTGACACTGTGAAGGACACTGGCAAAAAACCTGGCCTGCAATTTGATTTCAGCATCTTGCTTTCGGCTCATTTCTGTTGCTCTGCAGGCCATATTTGTTACCACAAGAATAACTCCTGCTTTCACAGTGCAAAAATTTCAGTCATAACTGGGTATCTTTTATGTTCATTTTTAGCCAGAACCATCTCTAAGCTGCCGGATCGGTTCTTAAAAACAAACTAACAAACAACTACCAAATTACTGACCTGCAAATTGCATGTACTGTTTAAAATGCCCTGGTCTACAAACATCCATCACAAAGCAGTGCCTCATCCTTTCCCTTCCAGTCAGCACAACAGACATACTGATTGGCACATGGAAAAGCACATCAGACAAAGGAGCTTTTCCCACTGAAATCAGTGGGAATGCTTCTGACCACTTCAAAGGGTAGAGAAGGATGTCCCCAGCAAGCACATCCATTTTACAGCCTCATCAACGCCAGTCTTCTGACCTGAAAGTGGAATATGTGAGTAAGAACAAAAAAGGCTCGTTTCTGCGCTGCCCAGGACCAGCCCAGGAGTGTTATCTTTGGCCAGCTCCACAAAAGGCAGGAAGGAGGAGCCCTGCTCTCACCCTCTGTGGGTTCTGCTGGCCTCCAACCCAGCATCAGGCGAGTGGAAGTGGAACTGGGCTACCTGAGGGACTGTCAGCTTCCTACTCTAGGTTGCTTAGAGGAAAAAGGAAATGGTTCTGGAACAATGCAGACAGAGGCTTTAAATAACTATCAGAGAGATGCCACTTACTGAAAACTTAAAAGTTTTATCACTGTTCTCCCAGCAAACGTTGCATCCCACAGCTGACAGGTCCACCTGAGCTAGCAGAGGGAAGCATGCAGGCAGCCACGATCAAGGCAGAATGGGAAAGAATTATCAGCAAAGAGCATTTTCTCCCTCATTTTACTCATCCACGGCCAGTCCCTTGTGCACAGCGAGAAGCCAGATCTCAATCCCAGAACACGGAAAGGAGCCGTCCCCGCCTGCCAAGGCCAGGTTAGCAGGATTACCAGCCTGAACTGCCACTCCCCAGGCACACAGGGTGTGCAGGGCACACAGGCAAGCTCATTAGCAAACTCTAAAATTACAACACATCCCGGAATCGGGGCTTGCTGGGGCATGGCCAAGGCACAGGACAGGTGAATCCCTCTCCACCGATGCCAGGTCACACGCGGCTCCCCGCGGGGGTTTCCCAGGGAAGCTGCTCCCGGTGGCAAAGATCCTGCAAAAGGCGGACCCTGTGGGGGGCGTGGGGGATCTTGGTGCACTGGCCCATCAGGTTCGGCGACATTTAAGCTCTCAGCGTTCAGAAAGATACCGGCTTTTACTGCTGTTTACATGTCAAACGGCAGCATGATTCACATCGTGAATCCCGAGGCGCTGCCTGGAAACGAAAACCGGGACGCGTACGCCCTGGCCACGCCCGTCTGCTGGACCGTGTCTGCTGGGGATTTCATTTACAGAAGCAGAAAATAAACCATAAAAGCGCCCCAAAGCCTGAGTTCCGCGGCGGGCCCCGGCAGGCGGGCAGGCAGCGGCTCGCCAGGGCCGGGCAGGCCCACGCAGGTGGGACGGCTCCGCCCCAGCGCAGAGCCCGGCGCAGCCGAGGCGGGGGGTGGCATCCCGGGACCGGGATAGCCCCGGGGGAGCCGCTCCCGCCCCGTCCGGGGCTGCCCCGGCGCAGCGCCACGCCAAGGACTACAGTTCCCAACGCGCATTGGGGCAGCTGAAGCCCACTTAGGCCTACCACTCCCAGCATGCACCGGGGACACGACAGGGGTGCGTGGGCGGGGCGCCGCGCAGCGCAAGCTGGGAGCTGTAGTTGTCCGCGGGGGCGGTGCCGTACCGGAGCCGCCATGCCG
>VZTI01004285.1:1053805-1070824 GCA_013397865.1 Struthidea cinerea
GCCGTACCGGCGCCGCCATGCCGGAGGGGACGGGAGCGCTCCGGGAGGTGCTGCCCAAGCAAGGTACCGGCGGCGAGCACTGCCCGGCCGGGCCCGGCCCGGCCCGGCGCTCGCTCACGGCCCTTTTCTCTCTTTGCAGGGCAGCTGTCGGTGGAGGACACGGCCGCCATGGTGCTATGCAAGCCCAAGATCCTGCCCCTCAAGTCGGTGTCGCTGGAGAAGCTGGAGAAGCTGCAGCGGGCGGCGCTGGAGGCGGCCCAGCCGCCCGAGGCGGCCCCGCCGCCGTCCGCGGGGGCCGCACCGCCCCGGCAGTAGCGCGGGGAGCATCGCGCCCGGCGGCACCCGCGATCGGAGGTACCGCTGTGTAACGGGGCTGCGGATTAAAGCGTGGCCGGAACGCAGGCGGTGGTGCCGGGCTGGGAGGGGAGGCCGCGCGTCGGGCGCTGTTGGTGTAGAAGTTGCGCTGGTTACTGCCCAGGCGATGATTTAAACGCATCTTTAGAGGTACCAGAACCCCTCGGACCGCGGGAGGAGGCGAGTTACACAACCCCACTGCTCCCAACCCGGGCTTACCAGACCCGCTCGAGTACTGAAGCGCTTGGCTCCTAGAGCACAGCGTATTCCCGGCCCTGGAACGGCTATTCCCAGCATTTCGGAACACCTGAAATCTTGATACGAAACTGAAAAACAAAGGAGAGGCTCTACCGTGTTCCTGTAAGCGAGTCTTCCTTAGGTCCGTCTTGTTCCTGAGCAAAGGCTTGGCAAAGCTGTGCTGCAAAGACACGTTCACAGTATCTGTGCCAGCCTAGACACTCCTACGCAAGTCAGTTGTGTTTTCCAAAACAGATCTGGTAAATACTTACTTAACCATGAGCTTAATTACTCTGTGCTCTCCTCCTGATGGCAATACCAAAGGGCAGCGTTAGATGTACTGCTTAATTTGTTCTGTTTAAAATAAATAAAAAGGAGGCAGAAACAAGAGTTTCACAAAAAATATTTTTAATATGTTTTACCAGAACTTTTCACTTTTCCAGTTACATAGAAAAAAAAGACAAGTTTGGTACATGGGGGCTGAAACCAACCAGTGTTCTCCCCTGAAACAGATGAATTCGTCTTGTGACCCAACTGTATTTTCTTGGGCTCTTTAAAACAAAGAAACTGCTATTTTTTTTTTTCCTCCCAAAGCACAGTATTTCTTCAGCAGCAATGGAAATGGGATCACAGCAGCTTAACTTGACCCTTCTATAATAAAGCTTTGTATAAACCAGTGATTTTATGATGACAGCACTGTCCTGGAAAGAGCGAGCGGCAGTCAGACATCAATGCACACGTGGAATGATTAGGTCATAAACATGGCACATACAGAGATAGCTTATTTGAAGGCACCACCACAGCAGAGTGGCCAGTTGTCCTACTATATGCCCAGAGAAAGAACACTTCTTCCTGAAATTTACAAAACTATTAAAAAAAAAAAAAAACAATTTGTACCCAAAACATGTGCTCTTAAAAAAATATGAACTGTGCTAAGCAACTCTTAAATTTGGTATGTCCTAGATGTGTATACATATATACATACACACACCAGAGGAGCATGCGTGTTTGTATATATCAATAGCAAGCTATGTTCCCTTTCAACTTGTAAGGCTTCAGGAGGCAGTTCTCACATTCAGTAGCTTTCCAGCTTAAGACGACCTCCATCTCCTTCACTCACAAAGCGCTTCCTGCCCCTGTAAGAAAGTAGAAAGTATCTTTTCAGCAATTCAGAGCAGCACTGCTTGTTTTTTCTCACTGAGAAGAATCTTCTCTTGGTCTTGGAAGTCAAATATAAAGTGTAAGTTCAGCAGGGTTAGCAGTGATCACAATGTCAGCTCAGCTGTTAAAAAATGCTAGTTTGGAAACCTAGGGATGGCAGGTTTCTACCTAAAAGTGAACTACACAAACCAAAAATGCCTCTCAACATATAACTGGTATAACATATAACCAAAGTATAATCAAGCTTTTAGTGCAGTGATGACTCTCAGCCCTCCCACACCACCAAACCTGCAAAACATCTGATACCAACACACACACACAGAGTTTTAAGTGTAAACTCCACAAATGGAGGCTGCTCTTGATAAAGATGCTAACATTTTGAGATCCAAATATACCACAAGCTGTCAAGATGGTTTAAGAACTCTAACAAAACACCCAAAATAGAAAAGACCTCTTAAATAAATAGTATTCCAAATGCATAAAACTGTGAATAATAGTTCTAACATTCTATTTAAAAATTTACATGTATTCCCCAGAGGAAATTAAACTTATTAACTGTTTTGTGACCAGTGAGGAGGTAACAGCATACTGGTTAGCTACAGTTCAAACAGCATTATTTATGCTACAAGTAACCAAGCCGTAACAAACCAAAAGCACTATACATATCACAGGACAGATACGAGGGATGGGGTGCATAGAGCTTATCCCATATGAGTGTTCTGTTCCTTTTTATGTAAACATTAGGATTGGTTGTCTCATCTTAGAAATCTAATCACACTGTTTGGTAAGTTTAAACCATTTTTGAAGGATTTTTTTCTCATTTCCCCAGTATAGCTGACAGTTTTCCACTGTCACTGCATGGACCATTGTGACACCTGGATCTTCCAGCTTGGTGCTGCACTGATTTCTGCCAAGCAAATCAGGAAAGCAGAGGAGAGGCAGCCTTTATCCTCTGGGGAGCACTGAGGGGTCCTGCCTGGGATTCACAGGAGGCTGCCTTTCCTCAAATATTTATCCCAGCCTCCACATAACAGGTTTCACATCAGTACAGCTTCTTAATACACTTTTTACCGGTCTAACTGTTTGTCCATCCTCCAGTTTCCACTTCCAATCAGTAACACTTTGGTCCTAAGATGCTGCTTTCTGTAACCTACAATAGAAATGAAGAGCACTGCCTTTGCCTATATACAGTGAAACAAGTACCTTGAAGGGCACAGGTCTCTCAGTGGTTTGGAGATGATTCCAGCCTGAAAGCATTCCTCTACAAAGCGCTCAAGCACAGAATAGGAGTGTGGCACATCCAGGTTAATGTCTGGGATTTCACAGTAAACCCGTTCATAGCCCTGCAGTGTAAGGATTCAAATAATCATCTGGTTATTCCATGATTTTATTACAATGTTTTTAAATACCCTTCTGCACTCCAGAGGATTTATTTTTTTATATGGTTTCACACATATGTGGATAGTTTCAACAAACCTAAAGCAGAGCAGCTACAAGTCAGTAGAGAAGTAAGGTACATAATATCAGCCAATACCACAGCATTATACAAATATCTATCTACATAAAAACACAATCTGAACTTTTAACTTCTTCAGAAGACAGAAATCCAGATAGTACAAAATCTCTATGTTAGCCTGCCTGTTACTACATGGGTACTAACATGGGAAGAAAATTAGTATGTCTTCCAGGAAAATGAACAAAATGTGGCCACAAATTACCAACACAACAGTTTATGCAGCAGGGAAGAAACTACCAGAGATGACTTCATCACTTCCCACCAGCAACATAGCTGGGTCAATTTTTACGTAAGTCTGGTGTGGTCCCCAGTCTGCCTTGGGACAGAATTGCTGTCCTATACTCATCCTGAGAAGTAAGTCACAGATGATTCCAGCTGTGCAAAATACTGGTTTCTATACGGCTCTACTTGACATTTGTAATTAGCAGGCCTTTATTGTACTATTTCAGTTACAAAGAACTCCCAGATAAAAACACAAATTTAAAAAATGAAGCAATATTGCAGCATTTTAGATTATTAATTTTAACCATTTAACTGCATAAAGGCAGCTGGAAATTTTGAAAGACCTTATGAAAAGTTATCTAAATGCCATACTTACTCTCTTCATTTGGTCCACAGTAATGACAGAAGACTTCCACAAAGTTTTCAACAAATCCAGTATCATTTTAAAGGTCTTTTCTCCAGTTGACTCCAAAACCAGTACAATGGCCTAAAACAAATCATGCAAGTGTTTTGACTAAAATAAAACAGTGGCTCAGGTACATGGTGTGTGAACATATCAGGTACAGAAAGGAGTGAATGCATTATTAGGAATTTTCTGGGGAAAAAAACCCATTTGATACATGCACTCACAATTTCAGTTTAATATTATTATTATTATAAAAGAAAAACTGATGAAAAGTTCTTTGGGTAAGATAAAAGGTATGAAAAACCAGAAAGGACTAGACAGAGCAAAAAGCACTGCCTTTGTGTCTCTGGTTGCAGCACTACACAGCTGTATCCATATGGCTGCTGTAGTACAGATGGCAATTAATTAATTTTGTGAAATTAATTTTGTATCCATGGGGTTTTCATTTTGTATCCATGGGGGTTTCTTATCTACGAATTTAGAAGGACTCAGAAGCTTAAAATCTACAATACTCCATAACCTCCATCAACTGAAATGATTCTGCAGTTCTATTGTGAAGGAATTTTCTGTAACAAGTCAATTTACTGAAAAGGAAATTTTGGAGATTGTGGGTGTTCAGCTTCATTGGTAAACAACCATTTCCCAATTTGGCAGATAAAAGAGTACAAATGGGAACAGTCTCCCATATAGGCTGGGTCTGAAATATGTGAGTTTTTACAAATGTGCTGGGTGAAACAATCCAACCCCGAAAAAGGAAGCTCTATAACTTAACAAAACAGGTAACACGCATTAGAATACCCAGATAACTGAAACTAGAAGGAAATAAACACCAAAACAAAGCATGGGAGGGTTTTTTTGCTGCTATTCCTCAGCAGAAAATAAACTGAGATCTTATTTTCTTATTTTCTTTGTAATAATCTGAATTCAACTATTTAACCCCCAAAAATTACTTCTGGATCTTCCCAGCAGCAGCTTACTTGATGCACAATGCACGCACAAATGAGCTCACAAACCATTAACTTTACATGAAACAATTTAGTTATTCAAATAACAGAACAAGCAACCTAAGCTTCAGATGCCAGTTATATTATTTGCATGCCCACATCAAAATACCAACAATTATTAAAGGGACTCTGATTTCTCCTTACTTCATATACAAGTTCATGGTGAAAATGGGGTACTTCCAGTTCCTGGAGGCAGCGTTCAGCTTCCAATACATCTCCAGAAAGCAAATACTCTTTCAGCAACATATCAATCTATTGAATTTCAAAACAAAAAACCCAACACTAATTAGATACAAAATTTAAAAGCTGTCAACTGTTTTGATAATCCCCTATCAACCCAGCAGCAAGTTAGTTCCTCAAACTTGCTGCCAATGCTTTTATAAATGTAATTAAATTCAGGTATTAATTAAATGGAGATGTTACCAGTAACCTGAAACACAGTGTAAGCCAAATACTTACCCACAGTGCTGATACACAAGCACCAAAACCAGTGCTTTATGAGCTGTGTATCACCGTAAAAGGTGAATACGGGTGTGATTAAGTTTATCTTCTCTCTTGAATGCCTCTTGCTATTATCTGTTACACTCCCAACCTAGAAATTGTAACATGACCTTTTCCTTTAGACCTGCTTCCTTCATGGCGTGGATCTCTAAGCATTCTTGTTTCTTCCTCTCTCTTTTTTCAGTTATTACTGTGCTTTTGATCAGCAATGCCAAAAAAATAATAGTTTATCTAGTTTAGTCCGTTTCATCTTGGCTCTTTTAATTACTTCATCACTTTATACTGTGAGGTCTTAAGAAGCTAAATGCTTACAAGTTTTGCTTAAAGCAAAAAAACCCATATACTTGCAATACAGAATATTGCACTAGCATGTTCCCACCAGTGACAAATACTACAAAATCAACAAAATTATCTACATCAGTTTGTAAAAACTACTTCATCTAACTCAGTTATATAAAAAAGGAAGTCCAAACAACAAAACAAAACCAACACTCATGACAGAAGACATCATTTTAGTACAGAACACACGTTTCTATTCCCTCTACCCCAAACAAGGTAAGCTTAGACCAACAGCCAATTGGAGAGAGGGGAGTTTTGTCATTACCTCTTTGACCAGGTGTTTCACAGACTGCTGGCCCCCTCCTGCCCCCCACACGCTGTCGATGCGCTTTCCTCCCTTGCTCATGCTCAGCAGCACCGTGGCTCGGTCCAGCGCGGCTCTAAAGGCAAAGTCAGTGCTTAAAACATGATCACAGAACTTCATTAAATGCATCTGCAACTTCCCCCACAGCCATTTCTCCCCAGACAAAGCTACCAGATCTTTGGGAAGAGGTCAGGGTTATCAGCTCCATGGGGACATCTGGATCAAAAATCCAGCATATAAGCTCCCCACACTGTCTTTCTGTCACCTTTACACTCCTGGTCATACCATGGGTAAGGACAGGTAACAATCCTGTAGATTGAATCACCAATGCAGAACCTGAAACATCCTCACAAAAAACAGCTGAATATTTTCTTATGCAGAGATGGATTGTATCCAGGCTCCTCCAAGAATGCAGCTTGGCAGGTGGAACTCAAACAAAAAAGGCCCGAGTTGCTGCCGCACTCAAGAACAGTTTTTCTACTGAAATACTATTTTCCGTTTGGGTCTAAAGAATTATGAAAACTTTAGAATTTAAGCCAAAGAAAACACTTCAGAAGGTAAATATGTAGATGGAAAAATGGCACAAGCTAGGGATGCCTGCCAGTTTATTGAAAAAATAATAAAAAGGGAAGTAAGCTGAAAAAAAAGAAGTCTCGGATACAGTATGTACCATCCGTGTAAAGGAGGAACAGTTCTCCCAGTCCTCATGCTGGGGGCAAGCCAATAACAATAACTCTATTCACCAAGATTTAATGAGCAGGAAAGACAGGCCAAGAAATAACAAAGGCAGCAAAGCATCCCAGATGTGTAGAATGCAGGCCGCAATCCTTCAAATCACAGGACACATTTGTATAAGTGACAGACAATTTTCTCAGTTTGAGCCCCCAAGGCAGGCAGCTAAGCACCGCTCTTCCTTCTGAAAGTGCCCAACTATAATCATTGCAAATGCAACTTCTGGAAGACACAGGAGGTCAGCACCTCCATACCAAGCCTGAAACATACACTTATGGGGGTAAGAAAAATAAAACATGACTCATTATTAAAACATCCCTCTTTGTCAGAGATTGCTCCTTCAAATTTCTCACACTGACATGGAAAACAATTGTACTTCTTGACAAATAGAGCATTACAGAGAAAGTCTCAGAAATCACTGCACAAGCTTCAAACCTTCATAAGGCAAAACAGTTAATCCCTTGTGTATTTCACAAAATATTTACAGCAGCTGTCCTGATGCTATATTTACCCATTAATCACACTAAAGCTTTTTCTAAGACAAAACCTTCTATAACCACTTCTTGTTTCAGCTCATTTTTCACCCTCGAGCATAAGCTGGACAACAAACCTGGCAAACTGAACTCAAATGTATTAATACATTTTTCAGAACTCAGTATTCCTCCTCTGATTTGAGTCATTCTGGATTTTGTTGGTTTTGTTGCAGATTTTACAGCTTTTTTTTTCATTTTAAATTTAAAAAAAAAAAAAAAAGGAAGTTAAAGAACTGCATGATTTATTCTGAAGCTGTAAATTCCTGATCATCATCTTTGACATTTGGAATAGAAAACTGTCTCTATATAGAAAACAAGGAAATTACCGAGCTTGGACACAATCCACAGTGCCTTTGTAGCCATCTATGTAGGTATTGCTTAGGATCCCATCTCCAACAGCTCTAGCAATGAACTGGCCCACCAACTGCAACAAAACAGAAGCATTTTTAATTAAATGCTGAATTTCAAAGAATTTCTAAGTAAATAATTATAATGCGCTTGGTTTTCAGATTTTATTAAATGAGCTGTTTCAAAGTGAAAACACAGCCTGGGTAATTGGGAGAGGATTACAGACAGTAAGAAAATCAATAGATATTTTTCAAAATACAGAGTCTATTTCAGTTTATTTGACCTATTTTAGCCACAAAAAGCTTTTGACTACTGTCATAAAGATTTACAAATATACCTGCGGTGCCCTGGGAGAATCCAACACCAATTCAGGTAGTTCTTTGAGCAGTCTATCAAAGGATTTTTCCACATCAGTTTTGCTTACTACTGTCCCACAAAGGTCGGAGATAAGCTTAGATGTCATTTCCCTGTGACTAGCCTTCCCCTCTAATGCCAAGGAAACAGCCAGCACTGGCACACTGTATTTCATTTCACCAAGGTTTAAATTCTTCAGCATCTCCTAGATAAGATTTGAAAAACAAAACAATGAGATTTCATAGTTTTTATTATTTAAATATATAAATAGACCTCAAATAAATATTTATGTGCTTGTATTTGTACAATTACATACATGCTTCTGCTCATGTATTTAATATAACTGCTTGGGTATTCTTATAGTACATTTCTTGCCAACCTCTCTATAAACTCGTTCACAGCTAGCAATTGCGTTACCCTGTATGCTACAGCTTTGCCCCCTAAAACAAAGAACTAAAAAGGCACAAAACATACCGAAACTTCATTAGTATCTCCGTGTTCAAAATACTCCTGGATGATTGGTGTTAAAGTTTTTTCAAATGCTCTTTCATCAAGAGGTAAAACTACTGTTTCATAGACACAGTTCTCCTGTTTGAAAAGACAACAAAAGCAGATACCCTTACTGTCTCTTCTTGCACCTTATGCACCACTAATAGCATTAAAATAGATTTTTTAAAAATCTGTAATGCTTTGTTCTTGGTAGTCAATATTCTTCCAAAAAATATTAGTATTAAAGCGTAGACAAGGCTGGCTAATTGTCATACTTCTTCATATTTTGAATTTACTGTTAGCTGAATTCAACTGAAAGGCTGAATTTACTGTTAAATAATGGTAAACACACCAAACTCTGTTACTAGGGTTCAACTGATACCACAGGAGCAAAGGGCAAATGCCTCCATACCGAAGGGAGAGCGACAGAAGCTCCTGTCCCAGCCCAGCAGAGTTGGCTGTGCCACAGCATCTTCCCCTGCAAGTGGCACTCCCGTCCCTGGCAGGAAACCTGCCTTGTTCCCTCTTCCTTAGTGACTGTGTGACCAGACAGGCGGTGCCATGCACAAATCACAGAAAAGCCATTTTCAGAATATTCTGAGCAAAGACATTCCCTAAGGGAAAAAAGAGTCACACAGCAACTGCCTCATGTATCACCTGTCCTGTGGAGCTCCAGCAGCACCAGATCTCCCTGCTCTAATTCAGTTCCCTACTCCGCAACTACAGAAACAACATTCAGAGCAATACTATAGAGCTGAACAAAGACACCTGAACAAAGACGTTTTGCAACTAATATTTAATGGAAAGAAACTTTTCATGGTCAAGAAGTATAGCAGAAATCAAAAAACCTATCCTTCCATCATACCAAAGTTACACAGAATGTTCATTCTTCATTAAACTTTGTTCTATGCACTTGTCAGCTCCATTTTAAAAGGCTATTTCAGTTAATGTAAAGTGTCGAATTTTAGGGAAAACTGATTTTCCCTCGAAGAAGATTTTGATATTCCCAGATACCATTCTTTCAGCAGCTATGGCTACAGCAAACAGCCTCTACTCAAAGTACACCACCATTGTTCTTCTTATGTCATACAGAATGTACTTATGGTCAGTCTTGCAATTGTATTGATCTCAGAGACTTTAGCAATCTGTGTTTGTAATCAGCATTTCCCTTTCAATGACAGAGATCCCCTCTGCCCAATAAGCTTTGCTTTCTTTCCCCTTGCCCCAGTAATATGGCTGTAAGATACAATCTTCCACAACATATTCTAAATAAACAGATGCCAACAAAATATCCAGGCTATTGACTTCATGCTGGTTTGAAGTGTTTTTACCAAGCAGACAAGACAGTGAGTGGGTTGGGAATACAGGGAAGGGAAAAATCTATAAAGGATACTGTCCCCACTGAACTCCCAACCTGAGCAAGTCTGTGCTGCATTTTTAACACAGTGCCTGTGTGCAATATAGAGCAGCACTGCAACATCCACCTCCATGGGAATCAGCAGTGGAGAACACACCTGGGAAAGCGATGCTGCTTACTCAGGCATAGAAAGAGGGTTTGGGGGTAAGATTTGTGAGTATTACACCATGACTTCTATACCAGCTGACTTTTTACTAGCCAATAGTCTATTCTTGAGCATAAAAATGAGCATTTAGTGTAGCCAGGCTGACAATCATATTAACTCACAAGGCCATTGAAATCGATAAAAGGAAACATAAACCAACACTGCAAAGAAACTATTTGCATACCTGGTCATCATCATAATTAGGATCCTTAACATCTACTTCTTCCACATCATACACTTGACCTGGTGTCCCCCAAACTCCTTTACCACCTGCTCCACCTGGCAAAATATGGGAGAGTAAGTAAGGACCGCCAGTTTACAAACAACACTTCCGAGTTCAATGCAACATTCTTTCACTTAAAAGTGATCTATCACTGTTTGTGCCCATCTCCTGACTAACAATATATGCTGAAAAAGGTGTGTTTGTCTGACAAGTTCCCACTTCCACAGCCACTTTTCATCACTTTCCAGTAAGACACTAGAAGCAGTATGGAACTTCACAAGAATTACTGAAGGTTGAAGCTGTACTTTCAAATATAACCATGATTTAAATTTGCATTAGTAACAGCCCTGTGAACTATCAATAGTTCAAATTTGTGTATTAAGTCTGCTAAGGAAAGGTACTTCCCTCAAAGACAGATGTTGATTGATCACAGACATATTATATTTGCTGTTACCTGCTACTGCCACCCACTAACATAAAGGGCCAAATGCCTACACAGAGACTGTGGTTTATGAAAACAATTCCCAGCAGAAAAAGATGTACTGTGCTTTGAACAAATCTTTATCTCTCTCATTCTACTCTCTTCACTAAGCTACACAAACCTTTCTTTGGTAGTCCTCTTCCCTTTCCAGACCGGGATCGCCTGTCCAGGAGTTTCCCCTTTGGGCTCGTTGGTACAACTCCAATCTTCAATGTCTCTCCATTCTCACTAACAGAGTCTCCTCTCCCAGAATCTCTAGAAGAGTTTTTTCTCAACCGTCTCTTTGCTTTAGCATTTATTTTGGCTTCAGTAATTGAAGTTGCAGGAATCCAATTTCCATTGATTTCAGTCTTTCGTTCCTCAGACACACCATTTTCTTCATCACCGGAAAATGGAGCATCATTTAGATTCTCAAGTTCTTAAAAAGAAGACAGAAAAAAAAATCTTTTATGTCAGAATACCAAAACACATTGCATTTAGAAAGGATTATAACATTATATAGAACTCTTGTTTCCAACAGTGTTAAGGCAAATGTTGTTTATAAGGTACGTCTACATATCGCAGTAAGAAGGAGTTTCTTATTCCCCTGCACAAAATATCCGCAATCTAAACAGAGCAGATGTCAAGAACTGGATAGCAAATTAATAAAGCCATACATAAATAGGTAAACCACAGAAAACCCCACCCTTGTTAAACAAAAACTATCAGAACTCCTCAGTGCATTAGATCTAAGCGCCTCGTTCTCACTCCACCCACTCTTCTCTTGATTTAGAAACAAACGAAACTGCCAATAGAGTAAATTCTGTAGGAACTCACTAATGTTAAAAGACTCCTCACCAAAGTGAAATTAACTCCCTAAATCATCAACCAACATTCCCCTTATTCAATTCGAGGAATTTCAAACACAGCTCACTAGCAAGAAAACCAACAACTTAGCCATAGGAAAATATAAAAACATCACTACTTTTATTTTTTGTTTTTAAAGTTATGGGGGAAAAAATGCTGTTCAATACAAAGCTTGGAGAGCTTGGTAAAGAAGACTCATAGAGTACATAGTCCTTTGAATCAGTGGGACCTTCTCTTCTCTATAGATTGTCCTTCACTGTAGCTTCTGTCAAGACTTGCTAAACAGAACACGATCAAATATAATAGGTTTGCTCTGTACCCAACAAAAAACTCTCACAACTTAAGGATCTGTAAATGTCTCAGAGCACTGAGAAGTGCAATAACTTCACTCTCTGAGGAAGCTAATGCACATTTCATGTTTAGGTCTAAAGTCTTACTTCACGAAGTTAAGTTGTCCCCCACTTGTGCTGTGTGGTTCAGCGGGGTCTTATTCAGAGCATTATAAACAAAAGCTTTCACAAGCTCTTCTTCCCCTTCTTAATTTACCAAGATTAAAAAAAAAAAAAAAAAGAAAAGAAAAGAAAAAGCACCTGAGAACCTATTTACATTCCAGTGAGTACCCTGGGAGTCCTTGCAAACTAGAAGACACACACACAAAGAGAACAGCCTCAGCTCTCTGTTACACAGTTCTCCGTTTCTTGAGAACTGAGTAGAGTCCTAAAGACACAACCCATAGCCCCGACACTAGCAGGGCAATAAGAGGGCACTCAGATGAAGCTGCTTTTCCAAACCTGCTTTACAGAAAAGCTCACTGCTATAAACCCAGAATATGAAGAGTACTCAAAATTTACATTTGAACTTAGCTAATGTATTAATTCACCATTCTGATACTTTCTCATTAGCAACATGCATTTGGCAATACTTCTCAGAATTGTTTTTTTCACTTCAAAACAGGTTAATGAAAAATTGTTTCGAAAGCAAAGTGCACTAATGAAATATTGCCAATCTTCAAGTATTTACCCATATCAAAGAGGATATTACTCTACAAACTGAGCAAACTTTGATGGAACTGCCTCCTCTGTGATCAAAGAAATAATATTTAGACACTGGTGTTCACAGATGTGATTGCTACAGCTGAGCAATAATGCAGCCATTCCAGGCTAAGCTTCATCTTTCCACTCATTACTCCCACAAAAGCATTCCTTTTACGCTTGCAGCAAGCTAAAAAAAGAAAAGCATGCATCACATCCAGGAAAAGATTTCTCACAAGCAGCTTTCTCAGTTTGTCTAACATTTTAATAAAACAATGAGAGATTTGCATAAATCTAATAGAGGGGAAAAAAAGAGCAAACCCAAACAGGTTTCTTCCCTCTCATTCCCCAGGAGACCCCATCAGCAACAACCAGCTCCTCTCAGTCACATGCACTCAAATTCTTCTTCATGCTCAGTCTCCCACGAATTTCTCCAGTTCAGACCTGAGACCTGGCTGTCCCCAGAAACTCTACTCTTCGAAGGCCACTTTCTTCTCTCTCAGTTTCCAAAGAAAATGGTCAACGATTAACACAAGTCAGTCCTGACTTCAACAGCTAAGGATTAAAGGGGAGGTTACAGTCCAACCTCCTTACACAATCCTGATCTCAGGTTCAAGACTAAAGGAAATCCTCCACAGGAAACATCCAACCCATAAGAATTAATATTTCTCACTGCACTACTAAACCGTTTTTTATATAACACCGTCACTTCCAGCTGCAACCTCTTTCTCCATAATATGGTAACCAACTGGCCCTCCACTATTAGTTACCTAGTTAGGCTTGAAAAAACAGGCTGAACACATATATTATTTTCAAAAACTTATAAAATAAAATGAAATAACAAGAACCTATAAAATGGTGCAGATCTTCCTTCCAGCTTCTCATTTTCACATCATAAACAGATACATATATAGGCAGTAACAGTCTTGAATCAACTTTAATACTTTGTTTACTATATATTAAGAAGTTATCCAAATTTATCTCATTACCCTGCCATTAAGCCTAGCAGGCTCACTCAAAATCTGTGCTTTTATGGTGCTACCTTCATTAAGAAAGCCTTCTACCAATTTAAATTGTCCAAACTCACTCAACCCAGCTCTCCTGCAGCTTTCCACCTATTATCCAAATATAATTCTAAAATGCTGAGAACAAAGGTATCTTCTGTATTAACCTAATTTTGCTTAAATATCAGAACATCAACTCCATATGATTACGGAGTATGTTGCCACCTCAACTGCATTACCCGCCATCCTAACATAAAAAACATTTAAAACCTCTTTGACATGAACGAGTCAGTGCAGACCATCATAACCTTTGGAATATACAGAAAACAACATAAATCTGTGTTACCCTGACTAAGCATCATAAAAGAAATGGGAGATATCGACAGTCAATTTCATGGCAGTCTTTAACATGTACTTCCTAAATTTTTCCCATGCCAGCCCACTTCCAGTCAAGCTCTTCAACATTTTTTCCCCTAATTTTAAGGTCAATAGCTGCATAAAAGCAGAGTTTATACATCTTAAACACACCTACATATTTTACTTTTAAGCTTAGTCTTTTCTTCACACCAGCACTACTTGAACTCAGATGATAAGGAGACAAGTGCAACTACTATTCAGTAACTTACAGAAATGCTAACTTTATTATTTTAATAAATTTTTTAAAAATGTAATAGAGCAGGAATCTATGATATATAATTGAAAGAACTATTCTGTAAGTTTTTGATGATTTTTTTTTTTTAAACAGTATTGTTAAAAATTTTTCAGGTGATACATTTTTTCTACAGAGAACACTTCTGGTCAGCTAAGCAATTTTAAGTAAAAAAAACCAAAACAACTGAATACATTACTTACCTGTTGGTGTAATATAAATGTGCTCCTTTTCTATTTCCATAGTTGCTTAACAGAGCTGACTGTGAAATGTGAAGTCTTAATGTTTTCCCTCCAAGGCCTACACAGAAACAGAAAAGCTTAGAGAACAAAAAACACTAGACCAAAGTAAAATGCAAATGTTTCACTCATGAAATATAAAAATTGAGGAGGTTAAGCTATAATTAACTATTAGCAACAGCTGAAAAGTTCCTGGGAAGGTAAATGGTGTAGCAAGAGAGAAGCACCACCCTCCGAAACATCTAAGCCTGGATGCCTTAGCAGTTGTCAGTTCTGTTGCTTATAAAGGGGACAAAAGCCGTTATTTTAAGGCTAAAAGCCGCACGTATGCAGCTTTTTTTAGCTGATAAAGCCACCTCTATCAACCTAGACTGTCCTGTTCTGCCTGGTTGTTTGTATGAGCATACAATATCAGTGTTATAATTGCATCCACGAGAGAAACGGTCTTCATGTGAATGATGCTGATAAAATGGTACCAATTTATCGAGTTCAGCCCAGCCCTTAGAAAACAAGCTAATTTTTGATCCTCCCCTCAAGGACATAGTCTTTGTTTTACTGTCTGTGTACATGTAGCTATCATGCTTTCACATCTGTGCTTCTGCACCCTTCAAACGCTCCTTGCAACCACCATTCAATCTGTGAGGGATAAAGTTCTCCATGTTTAAACACTTCTCTTTTTCTGTTCCTGTTTCTCCCCCTCCCTAGTTGCTGCTGTTCTCCAAACCACCCCATGTCACTGTGAATGGGATGGCATCATCCATCTTTCCTTTCTGTACACAAAAAATTAAGCAGTCCCAGAATTCCCTCATACACTTTTTCACCTGCAAGATTTTCACAAATCCCTTCACAGGCCTGGGAATATTACTGGTATTTGTGTATGTGCCGTAAGAATTCAGTAGCTCTTTTTTCCCCTATCTCATCCTTTGCTGCCCTGAAAACTGTTCACTGTTGAGTGGTAAGATTGTGACACCAACGACTGCATTCCCTTCCCCTTCTCTTCCCTGGTTTTCCCCTTTCATGCCCACTTGCCTGCCACAGACCCATTAACGGCAAATGATTCATCACAGACCGTTGGCAATAAAGAAACTCTGGTTTGGGGCACTGCATTCAGCTGTCACGGTCTTGTATTTCCTAATGTCAACCCAAACAGTTCCCAGCCTTGCGGAATAAGAGTCCTCCCTGCCCCGCACATTTCTTAAAATAAACATTGTTTGTGAGTTACCTCAAGCAATCATTCAGGAGTTCGTAAGTGTTCCCAGTCACTGTTGGGTGAGATATTTTTCTGTGTGGGTCTCAGTCTAATCCGCGCAAACTACCTTCTAAGAACAGTTTTACTCTTCCTAGTGGAATGTTCCATCAGTTGTCCACCTCTTGGAAAGAGACAAACAAGGACAAAACCTGCGTTAAATAATAATCACAGCTTTCATCATTTGTAACCAAGTTCTAAATTTCAAGTGGAGAAATGCTCTTCCTGTACACGACCCTAGTTGAAATCCTCCACCTGTAGCAACATAACAAATAACAACCCAACTTGCATGTGGTGTCTTTCTGAGATTCAGCAGCCTACTTTGTTTATAACAAGGATGATGGAATATCCAAGCCTTACAAGCCCTGCTGTCATACCGATCAGGAGATAGGAGATACACTCTCAGTTTAGCAACGCACATTCTCACTAACTCGAACCAGCAGACTGCTGGGGCTTCAGGATGCTGGGATGCATCACTGCATCCAAAACCCATCACTTTCTGATTTGCAGACTTATACCACACAGCACTACCCATCAACTAGGGAACACAATTTGCAAAACTGCCTTAAAAACATCAGAATCCATGTTGGAAGAGATAATACAGGAACAAAATGGACAGAAGCCACTTTAGGCAGAACACAAATGCCATGGAAGTTTTTAAGATGAATCAGCGATATGAACAATACTTTTAAAGTAATTCATAAAACAAGGATATTTTTCTAAGTCACTGAAATCCACCAGTAAAACGTACTCGGTGCTCTGTACCCACTACCATTTCTTGTACTTCATCTAAGCAGGCAATTCTACCTCAGCAGGCACATTAACCTTTAGAAACAACACACACTGCAGGACAAAGCTTCCAAAAGTTATCAAGACCTCCCGTAGGCGCAAAACATCCCTGAGTAACTTCCACATAGCATACACTTTTTTTCCCCTCCTCCCTAACTTTAAGCAAACACCCCCATCACCGAGGCTTTGGAGACCTGCCAACACCAGCTGCTGTTCTGCAGCCACACATACAAAAGCCACGTTAAGATTCGGTACTCCTACCAAATCCCGTGCCGCTGGCCGGGACCAACGGCGGCGCAGCGGCGGCGCTGAGGAGCGGGCGGGACTGACGGCCCAGGCCGCCGGGGGCCGGACCGAGGGCTGCAGGCCGCTGGGCGCGGGGCCGAGGACTCAGGCCGCCGGGGCCGGGCTGGCGCACAGGCACAGGCCTGGCACTGGCTGCCGCGGCC
>VZTI01004285.1:1073369-1086559 GCA_013397865.1 Struthidea cinerea
AAAAAGACCCCAAACAAACGCAAACCAAACTCTTTGGACCGTTTCTGGTGGATTTGCAGCTCGAGGCAGCCAGTGAGGGGTGTTCAGCTGGACCCCGCTGCCCGACACCTGCATCCCGGGTTACCTGTGCCAGCCACAGCCGCCCGGCCCCTCCTGCGCTTCCAACCCTACAGTCGCCGATCACCTGGAGCAAATGCTTGCACGGAGGAGAGCAGGTCACTTTCTAGCAGCCTGCCTTCCTTAGAGCATACTGGGTTGTTTTCAAACTCTCCCCTCCCTTTCTCGCATGCTGGCCAAGCCCTCCCGTAACACCCAGGGGAGGAATCCATTGGCTGGAGTTCCCCAAAACGCGTGGAGCAGCCCTTCCCCCCGTCCGATGCCTGGTGCACAATAGACACCGCGTGTCTCCGCGCTGCCCTGGCCAGGCTGCTGCCGGCCTTTGCTTCTCACCGAGCTCTGTCTGAGCTGTCGCTGGGGTGACTCACGCTGGGCTTCCGACCTCCTGCACCAGAGAGAGCAGTGAAAAGCAGAGAGAAGTTGCCTTGGGTTAGAAACATCACCGAGCGTTTCCCTTGCGCTCCCCACTGCGGATTTTTCAAAGTTTTACTTTCTGTTTTAAATATTTTCGATAGGCAGCATCTGTGCTCCTGACACCTCAGCAGTGCTGTTTGATTACAGTCGAGTCTGTTACTGTGTCACTTGGAATAAGAATTTCCACACATAATGCAGACAGCAAAAATGTATCATATCTGTTAAATCAATCTGCTCTGTTCAGTTGCCTGTCTCTTGGCCTTCTGCTTTCTTTCCCTTCAGACCACTTTTATTTTTGCATCTTCGGCAAAGGTGCCTTCACAACAGGAACTGCAAGCACAGCAAACCCATTCTTCTTCATCAGGCAGCGTCAGCTCCAGGTTGAAAGGGTACTAAAACACGCCTTCACTTTTTTTAATGCTCAGTAACGAGAGCTGCTTTTGGACATCCTCGTGCAGCTCCATCCGAGAGCTGGGAACGGGGCTGTGCTGCAGACCTGCGTGTGCAGCGCCTGTCGGGGCCGGGCGCCCTTGCGAGGCGGAGAGGGATCGCGTTGTGTTTGCCCGAGCACGGAGACTGAAGTGTCACCCGCTGCCATGGCTTTGCACAAACACTCTTCCGAACCACTGCCTTCCTGTCTCTATCGTGGCTTTCCAGGACTTGCCCCTCACATTGCACAAGCCTCCCCTGTTCCGAGTTCTGAGTACACCCTCCTGGCAGCGGCAGCACCGGGTTTGCTCTGTAAAACTGTTCCAGGCATGTCTCCTCCGTGCTGCCGTTGTCATCTGTTCATTCTTGCCTTAACAAAGGGCAATCACGCATCTGAAAAGACGCTTTACTGGAAAGGGCTGAACTTGTGAAATGTTCAGAAAAATGGGAGTACTTGATTTAAGAGTTCCAGACAGTGAGTTCATTTAAAAGCTAACAACCAGAAACACAAAATGCCACCTCTACCTCAGAATAATTGCCCCTTTTTACTGGTTTACTGTGGGAGAAAATCTTAGGGAGCCATTTATTAAAACAAGGTGTGCTATTGCCTTGTAATTATTATTTGACAAGCTGAGGTCCTGTGATTAATAAATCATGTGCCTGCTTTTTGTGTGTATATAATCACATGCTCTATATTTGTATGGACAGAGGGTTGCAGAACATTTACCTTTGTGCTTAGGACTGGCAGGAACTTCTGTGCTATCAGGTCTCCTATCAACGGCACCGTGTGATATAATCCTTATCGTGACCTTGCCAAGTTCCATCCTCAAAGCAATTCAGTATTTTGCATGCACGACTGCAGTGGGGAGGCCATTCCAGAACCACATTGTCAAACGGTTGGTAACGATCTTCTAATCAAAATGTCTGATGCCTCCTTTTGATCATTTATTCTGTACCACCACTGTCCCTTAGCACCATCAGCTCTTCTCTCTTCCCTTCCTGGGAGTATTTATGCAGAGAAAGCCTCATGCTCTGAGTATTTGCTTTGCAAAATGAAGTGAGATAGCCTCTCCTCAAGCTCACCCCAGCCTTCAGTGCAGCCTAGGCTGCACCTCTCCTGGTGTCTTCCGGGATTGCATTTCTCACTTTCTATTTCCACTGCTGGCAAGTCAGTTACTTGGTGATCAAAGTGTGAGCTGCAGGGAGCTTGTAGGAAAGGCTTTGGTCATTTATGCCTATGACCACCACCTTCTGCTATCCACCTTTCTCTGTGTAATATCTCAAGCCTCCTTTGTCCTGAGGTTTATTCATATTTTCTGTCATCAGCAATTTCACCAGTTCTCCAGTAACATTAGTGCCAAGCTCTTTTACAAAAGCACTTTGCCAGATCTGCAGAGTGATGTTTAACACTCCCCTGGTAACTGCCCTCCAGCCTGACAGCCCTGCTGCTCTTACGCCAGGTCTTTAAGGGGTTTATACCTTGTGCAAAATCACCTCTCCCTTTTCTTAAGAACTTGCCACGTGACCCCATATGAAATGTGCAATGTAAGTCCAGAGAGGTGAGATTCACCCCATTTCCTTCACTAAGCAAATGGCTTGCAGCTTGCCTTACCCAAGAAAGATAAACGGGTTTGATAAACCCATTTCATCTCATGCCATTTGCCTCCCTCTCTTTTGCTAGCTTTTCCTTCACCATTTTTTCTGAATGTGTCCACATACTATTAAGCCAAAACCTTCATGCCTCTTCTTGCCCGAATCAGTTCACTTCTTCTGTACAGGTTTGCTGTGCTCCTATCCCTGACTGAGGGACCTGTTAAAGACATCGGGCCAGTTCTTCCAGAGCTCTGGCATGTGGATTAGCCCGTTCCTCTGCCTTCAGCACAGGAAGTAGCCCTGAGATTTGCTTCTATCCTGGCCACGAACATTTCCATACCCCCATCCTATTATCCCTCACATCTGCAGCCACATGATTAACATCCTCAGCAAAAGTTAAAGCAAAGTATGAGTTCAGGTTTTGCCCGTGCCCAACACATATTAACCTCCTCTATCCCCTATAATCTGTTCTTCCTCCTGTTTTCTTCAGCCATATGCAACCAGGAAAAACATTTTCCCATTTTTTATTAATGTCCTTTAAAAGGCAAAACTCCTACTCCCTTTTGAGACATAGCTTTTATACCAATTGGTTCTTTTGCTTTTTAGAATGATTCCTTGTAATGACTGTTCATTCTAAGTTTCATAGGTATAAATTCATTCAACTGCAGCGTCCGTCTTCAAGCTTTTCCCCTTGCCTGCGTTTTATCTCCAGTGAAGTTAACTAGAATTCTATCCCCGGTCCTGGAGTCTCATCACAGTGAAATTTAGACATGTAAATCCCCAAGCTCCTAAGGAAATCTGCCTATATGGATTGATTCCTGTTATTTATTTAAATATGCCCCTTGGAAGTCTGAAGCTGTATCAGTCACGCCTGCCTTCATACAAGAGATATAATATTTTGAACAGGATGCTGTTTATGACTAAAAAACCTCAAGCATCTCAAGTCTCCAAGAATAAACTTGACCAAAGTGCATTTTCATGATAGTTCTAGGGTAAAAATAAGTAGCTCAGTGGTGGAGCAGAAGTAGATTAATGGGTCTTTTTCCAAATTTTTTCTACCTTATAAATATAACTGTGCCAGTCACCTTTTGTGGTAAACACTAACAAGATGTTTTACCTCATCGGGGCCAAGAGCCTCAGCCAAGGCCTTCTCCTGACCACTGAGGTCTAAATGTGTATGTTCTTCTCTTCACCCCATTTCACATCTGCTTTTTTCTCCAGCTCTCCTCTCCCTCCTTCTGGCTTTCCTCCCAGAAAACAGGACACTGTCCCTAAGTCTCACCACTGGACTGAAGCCACAGAAGTGTCAGCATACAAGGATTTGACATTTTCAGCTCTGTTGCTGCAAGGCACAAAGGTTTGGCACCCAGTGCCTCCCACAGCCCAGCCCGCTGAGCCGGCCAAAGAGCGTAACATCTCCTGATGCCCTGGCAGGTGTCTGAATGTATATCCAGCCTCCTTGGCAGGCTTGGACCACCTGGTCTGGAGGGAACCAGTGCTGCTGCACCTTCACCATAGCCACAGCTAGTCGGAGAGCAGCAGCCTGGCTGCAGTGGTGATACAGGGAAAACCACCTCTGGTCCTCAGTAGTGTCCCCCTGGGTGCCGAGGTTGAATTGTCCCCTATTGAGGAAGGTCCTCATGGTCTTCCCATGTGTGTATGGCCAGTGGGCTGGAGGGATCGTGCTGGAGATGGGGCTGCAGTGGCCGTGCTCAGCCCAGGGGCACCACACCTTGCCCTCCAGGCCCTCCAGGTCACTGGCTGCCCTCACCCACCCCACCCCACCCCACACCATGCCACGGCAAGCTGGACTGCAGCGTCAGGCACAAGAGATCCCACGACAGCCCCTCAGCCGTGTGCACAGGGCTCCTGGGGAATGGAGCAGAGCTTGGGAACAGTGGGTGCTGCTCCCAGCCTGGTGTCTCCAGGGCACTCCCCAGGCTGTGCTGACACTCCAGGTGGGCTGAGTGCTTTCCCCCATCTCTGCCCACCCCAAGGAGCAGGCCTGGAACTCTCACTGCAGGGGAAGGTGGGGTGTGTCTTCTCTCTGGGGCATGAGCCACAGAGTCAGCACTTTGGGGCTGGGTTCCCACCTCTGACGCCGACTTACTGTATGACCTAAGGCAAGTCACTTAGCTGCTTTCCTGCATTTCCTGACTCTGCTAAACGCCAGGGATAATAAGTAACTTTGTGTGAGTGCTACGAAGCTTTGAAATCTTTAGATGAAAAGGTGCTGTATAATTGCAAAGCATTTTTAATAATGCTAATCATTCACTTCACTCTGCATTGCCTGACAGTCTCAGGCTGCAGCAACCTCCAGCAGGCAGCCAGGGAGCATCAGGCTTTGCTCAAGTGCAGCGTTTTCCTGAGTTTGTTTCCGTTTTGACCTCATGCTGGTCCAAACAGGAATCTGAGCTCAGCCGAGGACCTGACAGAAAGCTGCAAACTCAGAACAGCGCCTGGGCCTTGCAGGCAGGAGCTTTCTGGAAAGCAGGGGTATTTGGAGGAAGGGATTTAAACAGCTGTGTTGACAACACAGACAATAGGGATCTGATTCAGGCTGAGGGGGTACGTGAAAGGCGGCACGACACTGAAATTAAAGCAACAGTCAAGAGCAATGAGAGGGAAGAGAGGAGGATTACTTGGGTTGAAATGCTCCTGGTTTGGAAGCAGCCACAGCCACGTGTCCCAGGAGATGCCTGGCTGGCACCAGCCTCCTCTGCATCCCAGAGAGCCTTTATCCTTTTAAATGCACTCTGTCAGGGATGCAGAGGCTTCTGGGGCAGAGTGCTTGAGTGTGAACGTTAATCCGGAGGATTACAAAGGCAGGGCTTTTGTGAAGCACTGCAGATAGAAAAAGATGAGGTTATCTTCTTTAGTTAGGCCTGCAGAGCTCATGTTTAACCACAATATTATTTTTATTTGACTCACCAAAATGACAGTAGCTAGTGATACCTGCAGCTCACTGCAGTCCAATACCTCCTCTTCCAAACAGAGGAGACTCTGTGCACTGCTGGCAACTCCTGTGATTTTATCACAACTTAGATGCTTTGGGAATTATATCCTAAAATCCCAGCTCCTTGAAACAAGGGAATTTTAGCTTTCATTTATAAACAAAGTATGGCCCTAGCCCTCAAGGTTTTTGTGGATGAAAGAATTGAAACCATGAAACTAGTGCAACCTAAAAGCTCAAAAAACCTGGGAGGTGAATAAAGAGATCCTAAAGTTTGTGGGCTAATAAAAAAAAAGTTAGGAAAATAAATAGTTGGCAAACAACTTTGTCTTGGGAAATGGGGCAGGGCTTGGGCTGACTCCTGGCTTTTTGGGACTTGGGGTTGCCAATATGCCTTTGAACTTTGCAGCCATTCTTAAATCGTTACATAACAGCAGCAGCCACAACGCACTGGAGCTCTAGAAATGCTGACATGAGGAAAGTGATGGGAAAAGGTTATTTTAGACACGTATGACAACTCACCTCGAAGCATTGCCTGAAGCCTCAACAACCCATATCCCTTTGGAAAAGAAGTATCTTTCTGCTCTGGGAACTCATTTTGCACTGTAGCAAACCTTTTGTAGGTAAAGAGGAATTCAAAGGTTCCACAAGATCACAGAAGGGCAATGAAAGAAGTTGAATGTATGACTTGGTCCCTTGCATTTCAGGCAAGTGATTCTTCTTTGTTTCAGTGGGTGGTCTTTGCCGAAAGCCTCCAGGACCAAATAAGAGCAAATGTGAGCTTCAAAACCCTCATAAAAGCATCACTCTGCTCTATCCTGTCTGCATCTTCAGGCTCGTTCACACAATCACAAGCAATCAAGACACCACCGTGGCTCTAGTTTGGGTACCAGCTGACCCATCCCAACTCCCTGCTCACACCTCCCTGCTCCTGCTGAGCCAACATCCACTCTCTTAGACCACCTGCATGGTGCTTTCAGCAAATAGAATTTGCTTCCCACTTTGCCTGGCTGACAAGAAGTGATTAATGAAAGTGATCTCATGCCATTCCTCGCTATGGTGTGAACATGCCCCAAGTGCAGAGAGATGGAGCAGCTCCTGGAAGGAACATACCCCAACAGTATTTCTGAGGGGTTTCTTCAGTTTTTTTTCTCCTTTCACCAGGCTGGCAGAGCGCAGTACTTCCTCACACTGCTTGCATCTGCTGCTGTTTTAAACAGGTTTTTAACTTAACTTAGTGCTCAAGTAGTTTTCAATTCAACCAGACTCTCACTGCTTGTTTTGAGATCAGACCCCACAGGAGGGGTTTGGGAAGAGATGTGCTGATGGCTGAACTACAGCAGCAGCTCGTGAATCAGCACCTGCCTCTGCAGGAAGAGAAAAGCAGAGGAGCATGTAACTCACGGCCTGGAAACATGCAGTCACAGGGACATCAGCCTGCTGGTGGGAAATACCCATGAACACAGTCCTACCTGTTTATTTCAGACCTCTTGGGTCTATTTCTTACACAGCCTGCCATCAGTCACACAAGGCACTGCCAGGTCTCTGTGCCCCTGTGGCAGCTGGGCTGCCTTCTGTGCCTGGCACAGGAAGGGAATATCCGATGGCTAATCCCTACCCTGTTTCACTAAAATACCCCTTGTCCCCCTGCCTCAGGGGTCCCCCACCCCACCCCCAGGCCAATTTGTGAGTGAAAAAGAAAGAGAAGGTTTCTGGGATCACTTACAGCATCCTGGATGCCTTGCTGATATCTTGGAAGATTAATATCTAGCATATCCTGCCTGCCCGAGTTAATCTTTCCCAATTGGAATCAGGCACTGGAATTGCTCAGCTGGAGTGGTGCTGATCCCCATTAGCATTGGGACAGACCTGGGCTGCTCTTGCTGTTGGTCTCAGTGTTCTTCTCGCTCTGCTATTGAGCACACCTATTTGAGGTCTACCTTTTTTCCAGAGACCCTGCATGTGGTGGCAAGGGCATCCTGGGGAGCACCAACACCAGTCCTTGTGAATGTCTTGGTGCAGCCATGTCTTGGCAAGCTCATCACCGCAGCTTCCACCTGCAGACAGTGTTGTGGGAAGTAGCAGGGTAGATAAGGAGGTTAGAAACTCAACTTGGGCACACCAAAACAACTTTACTTGTGATTGTAATGGTGAAGTATGTCTGATTGCCAGCTGCTCAATGCTAAAGTCCACGCAAGGCAGCTCAAGCCTTGCTCATGCACACACATGCACACACACACCCACCCTCCAACGTGCCCATGCCTTGGGAGCCGGGACCTCTACAATGCACTAATAGTACTGCTGTGAAACTGGTTTTTACATCTCAGCAGTGACACAAACAAGCAACATTTTCCTAGTTCTCCACCACAGGTGTGCAAAACACAGTATGGCTACACCCCCTGAGCTCAAGGTGAAAGTCTGCTGCCAAGAACACATTGCTATCTGCCAAAGATAAACCAGCTGCAATGCAAAAGCAGCCCAGCCAGAGAAGAAACCCACAAACAAAGCAGGCTTCCTGTGTTCTCTATAGACACCAAGACTGTGTTTAAGGAAGGTGGAACTAATATGCGTGTCCTCAAACAAGGCTCATGAACAAGGGGAGGACAGCTTTTGAACAAGAGCCTTTGTTTCCAAGGCACAGGGAAAAACTTAGGCTGAGAAAGCTGCCTCCTGACCCAGGGCTGTGCTGCTGATACTTACTGTGTTCCCTTGAGGAATAGTGTCCAAGACTCTGCCTTGCAATTATTTAAACATTTAATAGGCTGAATTCAGCATGCCCTGCACAGCTTTCTAGTTCACAAAAAGCTTTTGGAGGTGCCCACTCATTCAGATGATCCAGTTAATTAAAAATTGATGTATGCTCCTATTTCATTTTAAAGGAAGCTAGTTCAGGTAGCTGAGTGCTGCTCCTGACAGACAGCCCTTTAACCAGAACAGGCCTGATGTGAACTGAGAGAGCTGCTGGCTTTGGGTATCTGATTAGAAATCTCACCCTGCAGAAGGCTGATGCAATTGTGTGCAGACCAGCCCTAAGAAAACTATCTTCACAGTGTGGAAGATGGATTCTGGTGGCCCCACTTTTCCCTTGCCTGCTCCCATGCCCCCATGACACCCACCAGGGCCCTACTGACCCTCACGTTGGCAATAAAAGAGGACAGGTAGGAAGGAATAAATGGAAACTACCTCTGCTTCTTTCAGTTCTGCATCTGGGAAGTCAGGTTCCCATGGTGCCATGCATATGTCAGGTTAGTACAAACCTGTTCCATAAAGATTGGGGCCAGATTGCCAGCGCTATAATGCACCATAACTCTGCTGAGGGCAAGGAAAGGGGAGGTGGGACATGGCAGGAGAGCTGGGAAGGATTCCTGACCACCAGGTCAGTAAGACCAGCTCAGGCCCTTGCAATGAGAATCACAGAATCACAGAGTATTGGAAGGGACCCACAAGGATCATCGAGTCCAGCTATTGGACAACCCCAAAATTCACACCATGTGCTGTCTAAATGCTTCTTGAACTCTTGGTGCTGTGACCACTTCCCTGGGAGCCTGTTCCAGAGCCCAACCACCCTCTGGATGAAGAACCTTTTCCTAATATCCAACCTAAACTTCCCCTGACACAAGTTCAGGGCATTGAATGCTTTTGTGGGTATTTCTTTTGTGTTTCCCTGCTGCATTACCCACTAAGATGTTTTAGGGAGAATCCCTGTCTCTTATTGAGTCCCTCTCTTGTCCCCAACCAGGGGAACTTTCCCTCCACAAATACATACCACATGCTCCCATGGCCTCATGTTGCAGCATTGCATCAGGTGAGCGAAGCACATGAGGAGAGCTCGACCTATTGACACAGATAAGTGCAGACCGGTGGAGTCGGATGTAGGAAAATAAGCCAAGGCAAACCTGCTCTCTGCGGCTGCCCTCGCTGCCACCTGCACAAACACGGCAGAGTCCCAGGGCACTGAAAAAGCGGGAGGGGGGAGGCTGCTCCACACAGTGCCTGTCAGCCCAGCTGATGTGCCAGGGCAGCATCCCCCAGCCAAGCTCCACAGCAGCCTGTCCCAAAGCAGGCAGCACCATCCCCAGCTCCCTGCACACCCCTGTCCTCCCTCCTGGTCAGCTTGCCACAGAGGGCTCCTGTTTCGGCACAGCCTTGACCTGGTTGGCTCTGTGGGGCAGGCTGGACAGCCCTGCTGTTTTACAGCCTGGCTGTCCAAGTGAGGTCAGTCACAGCCTCGTGTCAAAAGGCCAAGCTGGTGTTTTGTTCACCTGTGAATTTTCCAGATCCGAGTTCCCTTTTCCACCATGAATATTAAGCGTGACAAAACCTGGACTTGAAACATTGTGTTTGAACACCACAGTTTGGATTTTTTTTTTTTGTTATGGATATATGATGTCGTTTGCCTGATTTCTAGAGTGAGAGATTCATAGCTCCAATGAGATGGTATCACATGAACAAAGGTTTCAGTACATCCAGGACAGAAGAACTGAAACTATTTGTGCTTAAAATACATGACATGTGTGCCTCACCTGCAAAACAGTTACTTGAAAGACACTGATTTAACGAGCTGCAGAGTCAGAAAACTGACTGCCAGCCTTTCTGCCCATTTTCCCAGCCATTCAGTGAGGCAGACAGGACCCATTTCCCTCCCAGAGAGTGGGGTGGGAGGTGTAGCTCATGCTTTGATAGTGCCCCATGCCCTGCCTTGCACATGGACCAGACATTGCCTTGTCTCAATTTTCCTCCCGAAGTTTTCCACTGAATGAATTCATCAAATCTGGTGGTAAAGTCCCCCCTCGGCTTTTGTCCTCATTGCATTCTTTAAATATTTAGTACAAGAATGTCTTTACATCACGCTGGCTGAGGCTGAGTATTTCCTCCCAGGAGCTCCGGTTGGTGGCAGTGGTGGTGAGCCAGGGAGAAGGCCAGAGTGGGAAAGGTCCTTGTATAGCTGGGTGGCACTGGGGAAGACACTGCTGAAAAGAAAAAAAATCAGGAAAGGCAGAGGGAGGGCACAAGGGAAACAGAGTAATTGGGCAAACTTAAGGGACTTAGGTTGAGATGATGTGGAGAAAGTGCCTGGCTGGGGAAGATTTTATGTGGTGCTTTCAGAAGGCTGAGAAGACAACCTAGATGGAGACAGCAGAAAGCCATTGGGAGTGGACAGCTTGCCCAGTTCATTTGAAAATAAAGAGAAAAAGGGAAATGAGGACATATCTAGAGGGACAGGAATGGGTAATAACAATTAATAATAATTACAGAGTGAACTGCTGAGATGTGCTCACTTCAACTTCAGCACCAGCTGATGGCAATCACTCACAATTTGTATAGCGGGAGCTCCCTGGCAAGAACCACGAACCACAACTTGTAGAAATTATATTTAAAAGCAAACCTTCTGTCCCCCTCCTTTATTCTTACTCCTTAAACTATATTTTATTCATTTTGATTTTTAATAGATCCCCTGGGAAGCTAGAAGCATGTTGTTTCTGGGACAATTGCCCACCAATATATATGCTTTATAATTCTCTTTATTAAAATCTTTCTTCTTAAGAAACACAAATTGAAACACTTTGCAATCAGTTACACAGATCAGTTAATATTGGTGACAGTTCCTACATAATTAAACAAGTACTAACAAATTTCAACTGTTTACAAACCAAAACTTAAATTAACAAGATTATATAAGCTCAATAAATAGTACATCTGGTCCAGTTCAAGTATAATTCAACAAATCACAGCCTTAATCCTTAGAGAATAGAAAAAAACCCCTGAATATAACCAGCCTAACACTAATTTAGTGTTAAAGCCAATGTGAAACTTTGTCTGATCTAAGGGGGAAAACGTTTAATTTTTTCATTTTTTTCTTCAAAGAAACTAGGTTGCGGATTGATATTAAAGACTATTTGAGATCAATACAGATTTCACAGAGATGAAAAACATAGTCCCTATTATGAAAGTGCAATCTTTGGTTGAGATGTATTGAAATGGTTTTGATATATTAAGGAAGGTCGTTTTTAAATATCAATATTTGTTTGGCTAGACCTGAGCCTGCTTTGTGCTATATATATATATGTGTATATATATACATATATATATATATATATATAAATAAACAGTGTGGATTATAGAGATGATGAATTATGCCAACTAAAAAAAACCAAGATTTTAAATATAATAAACCAAGAGAAACAACACATTTTTACGTAAGCTGAGGAAGGTAAAGGGCTGCCTACGGCAGAATTCTCCCTCAGCAGAATAGGTAGTAAAGGGAAGTTGAGGAGTTGAGTGCCTGTCAGCATTGCATGATGGCCTGTTGGAGAGGGAAGGAGATTATCTCTGAGTTCTCAAAGTGCATCGGGCTGAAAAGTGAACATGGGCATCATTAGGAGCTACTAGAGACTTGGGATTGCTTTCAGCTGCTGAGGTTTAGGGGAGAAAAGGACCTTCTCAGAAAGGGAAGTGCCCATTTGGCTGTTCCCAGGATTTTGCAGATTGCTGTTTTGTCAGGGCAGAGCCCAAAGGGATGGGGTGTCCAAACCACCTCTACAATGTCTGGCTCTGATCATGTCTGTGGGGCTGGGCTCTGCACCTGCATTGCTCACCTGAGTCATCTCCCTCCAGAAGAGGAAACTGCACAGGGCAGAGATGCCATCTAGAGCCTCCTCCTTCCTTGGTGGCAAGCAAGGGCCTGTAGCTGTGACCCAAACAAGGTATCTGGAGCCAGGACATTTCCTACTGAGCCTCCGTCAAGTCTCCACCTCTGAGACTGAAACGTAAATGACTGAGGGCTGAAGGATACCAAGACCCACAGTATCAAGAAGGGATTTTGCATTCCTAATGCAACTGTCCAGGGAAAAAAAAGGAGTTTAAATGCAAGCTGTGAATAATGGGAGTGAACCTGGTTCAGAACCAGAGGAGGGGTAAAGTAGTTTGAATCATCTCCCATAAATCCAAAAATAAGCCCCTGGGTAAACACTCATTTTAATTATTCTTCTGCTGCCAGTCAAAATCTCATGGTTACCTGCTGCTTTCCCCGCCTGCCTGTATCCACCTGTTGTCTGTTTTCAGAAAGTGTGATTTAAAGCTCTTTGGCCTGGGAAAGTCTTTGTTGTGGATTTGTGCCTTGCTTATAATAAAGGCAGTGGACCTGTAGCTTCTGCTGCAATACAAATAAAGAATAATAACTGTGATACTTTTCTCATTTGAGGTTACCTGGGGATAAAGTTGCTGGAGGCATATGACTTTGATACACAGTCAGCTATGTCTCACATCCAATTAAGCTTAACCACATGGTCTAACAAGCTCCCATTAGGCTGGTGAGAGACCCAGTTTGATAGCAGGGTTAGCTTCAAAGATTTGATGCTTGCATTTGTAGTGATTTCCTTCCCTTGCATTCAGTTTGTGCTGAAGGGCATGAAGGGAACTTCATATTCAGATGATACATGACCAGCTTGAGAGCTGCACTTTAGAAGACAATTGCACAATCTTTACTGCCATTTTCATCATCTTACAGCCTGCAATACAAGCTCTTGTCCTAATAGCCCTGTGCTCAAGTTTCACTGCAATGTGAAAAACAAACAGTCAAAGGAAAACCCAACCCTTGAAGGAGAAATACCTGGTTTGCAATATTGGTGGTTTTTTTCTTCTCCATAGGGAAAAAAAAAAAAACAACCCCAACAAAAAAAAAAAA